>JAXQQM020080863.1:0-16632 GCA_034641835.2 Pinus albicaulis
AATTAGTTGAGTGAAGCTGGGTTACACTTTTTGCCCTTTTTTGAGAAAAAAAATTCATTTTTTTCGGTTCTTCAACTTTCTGCAAACTATAACAATTTTTTTATGTAGAATTTCATTTTGTGATAAAAATAAAAGTTGTGAGAAATTTTGTTAGCTTTCTATTACTTATTTTTTGAATTTTTTTAAAGCAGATTTGATATGTCAACTTAGCGTTTCTTTGAGTGTGTGTTTCTTAACAATCAAAGGATTCATAAGAAGTCATGTTATGACGCAATGTTGTATTCATTGAAAATTTGTGTTTTTGAAAAAATAAAATGTGTTACAACAATCTAGACAGAGTCTACTTTGTTTTCGTCATATTTACAAAGCCAATGGATGCATATCATAATTACTAGAATTTTTTGAACTGGTCCAATACGAAAAACTGCGTATTTTGGATATGTTTTGCGTCGCAAGAAATTTCTTAACATATAAGTTATAAACTAAAAATCTAAAGGCTACCCATTAGAGACGATGGACCAATGTAATGCCCCATAATTTTTTCAATTTTTTTTACAATGTATTTTGGGAGATACAAAATTTTGATTTCACTGAATCACAATGACCCTCAGAAATTGTTTGCAGCCATTTTATTAGAAAAATAATTAAAATTAATAAACGTTTATGAAATTCCATAAAAGTTATATTTCCTGAAATTAGATTCAATTCTGAAAATTCTTGTCTTTGTTCCGACAGTTAATTAACAACCTTTCTTGGAGTTTAATCAGTCCAAACTTTCAAAACCGTATTCAGAGCTTGGTTTTTGCGTAATTGGTGACGTGTTAGTTCGGCCGAACTTTTAATCTAAGTTCGGCCAAACTATGTTTTCCGCCGAAGGCTCGTTAAATCTAATGTCTTATTAGTTCGACCGAACTTTTAATCAAAAGTTCAGCCGAACTATTGTATAACTCTACGTCGGGCGGAAAGTTTTGCGGAGCCTCTACTAAAACACATTTCGCGGCAATATAAATTGCCGCGAAATGATTCACAATTTTCGCACATTTCACACATTTCATCTTATTTTACAAAGATCTTGGTTTGGGTTCAAAAAATTATCTTCAAAGTTTGGGTTTAAGAGCATTTCATGGAAGCAAATTGATTTTACAAAGAATTGTTTTGGGTTTAAAGAATTTTTTTGGAAGACATTTCTTGGAGGCGGCCCTTATTTTGGCAAAAATTGTTTTAAACTTAAAAAAATTTCTTGGACGTACATTCAAAAGACATTTCTTGGAGGTATGTACGTGTTTTGAGTTGAAGTAAATCTTTTGAGCTTCGTTTCATTTTTATAAGACATTTTTCTCTCGAATTTTTGTTGAAGTAAATCTTTTGAGCTTCGTTTCATTTTTATAAGACATTTTTTTCTCAAATTTTTTAAAGTAAGTGTTTTGGATTGGAGTACGTATTTTTTACAAAAAATTTGCACTGAATTTTTTTAAATTAAATCTTTTGTGATATTTTTTGTAATTGAGTTATTGTCTAATTTTTTGAAGGAAATTTTTTCAACTTCATACCCTATTATCATGGGAAATCGAAGAACTTGTGCAAGAAAATATGATCGAAAAAGAGACCCTAAGGAACGTAGAGAAGAGACGAGACAATCTCAAAAAATAATGTTAGAAGCCCTCTCAAATATTGAAGAGGAAAATCAACCTCAAGCAGAAATTGAAGCAGGTATGTAAATTTTCCTAATGTAAAATGTGAAGCTTAATTTTTATTTGATGAACTATTTTGAAAAATATTTTGTTTAATGTAAATAGACAGAGATATTCCTCAAAATATTGAAGAAGAAAATCAACCTCAAGAACAAATTGAAGCAGGTATGTAAATGTAAATATTATGATCTATTGATATATTTAAAATTTTCCTAATGTAAAATGTGAAGCTTAATTTTTATTTGATGAACTAGTTTGAAAAATATTTTGTTTAATGTAAACAGACATAGATATTCCTCAAAATATTGAAGAAAAAAATCAACCTCACGCAGAAATTGAAGCAGGTATGTAAATGTAAATATTATGATCTATTGATATATTTTAAATTTTCCTAATGTAAAATGTGAAGCTTAATTTTTATTTGATGAACTAGTTTGAAAAATATTTGAAATTTTAGATATATTTATTAATTTAGTTATTTATTGAATATGTACTATTTTTTTGAATATGTATAGATGAAATCACTATCAATAATGAGATGTTAGAAAATGTTGACACTCACACATATGGAGATAAAAAAACTTGACCATGTTATACGATATCGTGTTAACTGCATTTTGGAAAAGTATTTCTTAAATGAGCGGGTGACAGTTCAGGATCAAATGTTGAAAGGTCTACTATCATTAAGGAAGTTAAAAGAAACTACGACACTATTGGGTATTCAAAAATCAACCAAAGATAAAAAAATGAAGGAAGAGGTGATAAAAAATATGAGTAGTGCTATAAAGTCAATTAAGAGATCTAGAGAGAAAAATGTTTCAATTGTACGTAGAGGAACACAAATGGCAATGGTTTCCTCAAATACTCAAGAGAATCGTTTGGTAACATCTATGGCACGAGCACTGGGAACCTCGCGAAAAACTTTGCACAAACATTGGAAATTTCGGTTGCAAATATATGTAAATGATGAACTCGCTTGTTGGAGAGCTATTTGTAGGCAACCATACAAAGATAGACTTGGAGAAAATGTTAAAAAAATAATATATGAATATTGGAAGAACAATTCGCGTGTTTCACCTACTGCAAGGCATGTGATGCGAAGAAGAATAGCACGAAATTAGTACGAAGAACATGAAAAAAATCTCTTGGAAACCACTCAGATAGATTTATTCAACAAGTTCAAAGAAGAGAATCGTCAAATTCATGTTTCACTCAGTGCTTTTGTTCAACAAAAACCATGGTATGTAAAACCTATCACCGTACGCGACACTTGTTGTTGCCGTTATCATGTGGAATTTGAATTATATTATGACACATTCCTTGATTTCGGTAGAACATTATGGAAGGATTCACCTCCTCCTTCCACTATCCGTGATTTCATATCTCAAATTCTATGTGAAAGAGAAAGCGATGAACTATTTTACAAAAATAAATGTGTTGGTGGTAAAAAATGCGATGATTGTAGAAATTTGACTAAATTTCAAAACAAATATTGTATTGATATAAATGATCAATCATTGTCCAACATGAAAGTGAAATGGAAGAGATATGAATATATCGATACATCGATTCAAGGTGAAAATAGTGTTAAAAGAATTGAATTACTAGAAGACGAAATTTTTATGATAGACTTTTTGAGAAAGTTTGAGGCAGAAATTTACAAATACACCAAGCATTCCCATAGAGCTCGATGGCAAGACTTGCAATTCAAAAAATCTCGTGAATTTTTTCCACCAGGGACCATTTTGTCAGTGATTGATTTTGCAGAAAACTACACATTTGTTTCACAAAAAGAAATTCAGAGTGAATACTATCATTCTGACCAAGTCTCCATGCTCGTCCATATTCTATATAGACATGCTGAACAAAATGTCGATCATATAGAAAGCACGAGTGAAAATCAACATATCATTAAAGAATATCATTTTTATATCAGTGACGATCGTACACATGATACATGTTTTGTACAACATTGTTTTGAAAGAATTTATGATTCATTGAAAAATCGTGGAATAACATTCAATGAACATTGGATATGGTCAGACGGATGCGCAGGTCAATTCAAATCTGCACGATCATTCTTTTGGTTGTGTTGTCTTCATAAGAAAACATGCATTAAACATTGTTGGAATTTCTTTGAGACTGGCCATGGAAAAGGAGAACATGACGGTGCAGGAGCATGCATAAAATGAGTACTTCGAAGATATCAAATGAACCACTCTGCAAGCTGACTTGTGAACGCTGAAGAAGTTGTTCAATGGTGCATCGCTGCTCTAAGCCATGAGAGAAACCCATCACCCATGACAATCCATTGTCATTTACTTCTCATCTTTCCTTTTCACAATGGTATATTTCCGGAGACTATACTCCTCTTTCTATTAGCCATCCTATGTTTTTCACAGTCATCGATGGTCATGTTTGCTGGGGAAGGAATTTTTCCTGCTATGTGGAGGCCATATTTTCTATTTTGCTCCTTCTTCTATAAGTGAGCTTTTCTTTTCTTTTGGCCAGTATCTGATGAATTCTCGCTGCTACTCCATACAGCTGAGATTATGATGTATATGTACTGTTTTATATATTAATATAAGCGGCGTTTTTTTCTTCTGAAAAAAAAAGAGAGAAACCCATCAAGAGAAGTGTGAAGGTACATTCAATTTAATTTATATTGGAAATCTAATTTTAAACATTTTCACATTTATCATGCAATGATTATCTTTGATTGTATTTTGATATCATATTTACAAATTCTTCTTCTAATTTTCCATATAAAGGTTTTTCTGGCATATTGGAATCGAAGATGTAAATAGATCAATTGGAAATGACGTTGAAACAATAAAAGGGACTCAAAAATTGCATTCAATTCAAACAAAGTCTTCCATAAATGTGTTTGCATTGGATAAAAGAAAATATTCTTGTTTTTGTGATGTTTGCATAGACAACACAAAATCCAATGACATTTGTGAAAACAAAATGTATGTGAACGATTGGAAACATACAGAGCTAAATACAAAGGGAAAAATGTGTGTTGCAATGTTTGAAGAAATTCAATCAGAGGAAACTACAATATCATCCGATGGTGATCGAGTTTCTAATCTTGTTAGAGAAGGTAACATTTGAATTACTTTCTAATGATTTAAAAATCTAGAAATAAATTTAAATATGCATAATTTTGTTAAATTTATTTTATTGTGCAGGAGATGTTTTTGCTGTAATTGCACCTATTGACAACAATGAAAATTTGAAGTATTATTTGATGTATTGCACTGAATGAAAAATGAAATTATTACAAAACTATAAAGATCACGGATTTCAGTATGACAGAGGGTCTATTATACTGAAAGGTTATTTTTTCAGACAAACTCATCAAAGTGGAGACTTTGTTTACTTTGAAGACTATGAACTTGATTCCATAAGTTGTCAATATAGTCACTTGGTGTGTGCAGCACGCATAAAGTTGATAGAAGTTCAATCGAAGAAAAAATCGAAAATTAAGAGATGGAAAATGTCAAAATCCGATCATGAACAGATTATTGAGGATGGAATTCCATTAGAATTTTTTTTAGTGAATTGTCCAACAATTTATTATCATTGGATTAAATATGTTTTATAACTTCCAGTACTCAACTAAAAATTGAGCTGCTTATGTTATTTGTGCAAGTGTTTTCACATGTACAAATTGTTTGGGTACAAGCACGTGCCCTAGTATCAACTGAAAGTAGTTTTTCTATACACGTGCATTGATGAAAAATGTTATATATATATATATGTTCTAGAATGAAATTAATTTTTCTAGTTTTACTATGTGCATTGATGAAAATTTATTTACGTACTCAATATATATCTTCTAGAATGCAATTAACTGGAACTAGTTTTTCTATGTGCATTGATGAAAAACTAGTTGGATTTTCTGGTAAAAAGTATGGACACAATGTAAATAAATCATTTGCAGTATAGTTTTGTATCAAAATTCCTTTCAGACAAGAGACTCAGAGCACTTCTCCGACTTTTGGTGGGATTTGACCCACATCTCTAATCCTAATTGAAAATCTAGTACAAAATCTGCTTGTCCAATGGTCGGATATGTTCAATGTGCATTGATGAAAAATGTTACTTGTCTTGGATAGATATGTTCTAGAATGCACAATTAATTTTTCCAAGTAGTTTTTCTATGTCCATTGATGAAAAACTAGTTGGATTTTTTGGTAAACAGTTTCAACAATGTAAATAAATCGACAAAGCTACCTATTTGAGTACATTAATGACATTGACCCAAATTCAACAAACATATATATGTACTAGACTTATATTTCCAATAAAAATTAAAGGGATAATTTGTACATATATCTACTTCTTTAAACTCTTTTTTCAATTAGAGCTCAATTGATACATGGTTAGTTGCATTGAAAAGCTATGTTCTTCCTATTGGAAATTTTTTCATTAAAAAAAAACTACATGGAGAGATTAAAAGCAAACTTAAAATTCCAAATGTAATTCAACCATCCAAAAGGGATTTGTGCAACATTACTTGACATGCCAAGCCAATTATAGTGAAAAATTATTCAATAGAAACATTTAACATTATATACCACATGTGCCAAATGTAGATTGAAACCATCCAAAACTTTAAAATTTTAAGAAATTTTGATAATATATCGTGCAACATTAAAACATTAAACATCACATGTGAAATGTAGATTGAAACCGTTCAAAACTTGAGTTTAAAAAACTGTTTGATCATATATAGATCGTTACTTCACATGCCATGCCAATTATAGTTCAACTAGATCCAATAGAAACATTTAACATTATATACCACATGTGCCAAATTTATATTGAATCCATCCAAAACTTTAAGTTTTAAAAACCTTTTGATTATATATCGTGCAACATTAAAACATTAAACATTTAAAGTTCATTAAATATCACATGCAAAATTTAGATTGAAACCATCTAAAACTTGAGTTTTAAAAACTTCACATGCCATGCCAATTATAATTCAACTATCCAACAAAAACATTTAACATTAAATATCACATGCCAAATGTAGATTGAAACCATCCAAAATTTTTAACTTTTAATTTAACAAAAAAATATAGATCACAACATTACTTCACATGTCAAATGTACTCCAAGCATCCAAAACTTAAATTTAAAAAACAAAACAAATTATAACACATGTCATTACATAACATGCCAAATGTAGTTCAGATGACAACATTAATTTATAGATGAAAACATTACTTCACATTCACATGCCAAAAGCACTAAAACCATCCAAAAATTAAATAAAACAAATTATATTAACAATGTAATAAAATATGTCCAAAAATTGTAAATCTCACAATTATCAAACTGTATCAAGTTTAACAAATTTTAAGACCATCTAAATTTTGAAATCAAATCTACAAATCATGTCCATCAAATAGAGACGGATCTAGCGTCTTCCCTACTAGGGTCTCAGTCCGCGCCCTATCATGTGAATGGGAAACCTACATACACAATTCACATGTACTTGAACATTAAAATTTGATGTTTTAAAAATGAATGAGAATATATATCTATAACTTCATGTAAAAAACAAAATATAACAAAAAAATCATGCAATACCTCATAAGGTTCCCTCTCCATTTGATGAACAGGTTCTCCCATAGGAACATCTGCAGTGGTAAACTGTACAATATACATGTACAGTTAAATAAATAAATAAATAAATAAATAAATATATATATATATATATATATATATATAAATTATATAAATTAAAAAATTTCAAATGAAAATGCACGTGTACATATATAAACTTATTTTCAATAATATTAAAAAAAGGAACTAAAGACAACTTGTTCAAATGTTGTGGATGTTCCTATCTCCGTCGCTAGAGTCCACGGATTAAAGAAATCTTCTATAGGAACCTAAATTCAAAAAATTTTAAATAACTCAAAATATAGATCTCTCTCTCTCTCTCTCTCTCTCTCTCTATATATATATATATATATATATCTCAATTTTTAATGGAACTTTTTGAGGTAGAATATATATATATATATATATATATATATACAGCTTTTAAACATAAATTTTAAACCTGTGAAAAATTGTCCATACTTGTGGCTCATCTCCCAAGGAAGTAGAAGGTACATCTCCCAAGGAAGAAGAAGGTACCGCCATCCCAAAAACATCGGATGGAATTGGTATCTGTTAAAACATTTTATCAAATTATATATATACATACATGTACATGTGTGCACAATTATTTATTTTAAAGTCACTTAAAAAACACTAACATTTGCCAACATATCTTGATGGTCAGACCCATCTGCATTGTTTGAACCAGAGGTCCCGAACGTGATATTAACATTTTCGTCACACATCATGTGTGAGAACTGCAAATGGTGTTTTAACATATAATCATACATTTTTGTTAGATTAATGTACACATAAAAATAAATGTATACATGTACATACACATGTATTTATTACAAATTGTACACATGTATATGTAAAAATAATTTCAAACCCTAAGGTCACTAACACATACCGTTCCGGTGCCCTCTTCCTCATGAAAAATTAGGTCTTGCAAACCATTGCGAAATTTTTTTGCATATGTTCGGAGATATTCAACATTCATGTTGTAAATCTCCTCATCTGTATAATAAACAAAATTGGCACGTGCAATGTCACGTGCTATTTGTCGATTTAAACAAACATCAAATCCACCCAATCCGCTATGAACATTGTCGATCATAACATCCCTTGCTTCTCGACTTATTTGAGAAGTCGCATCCATCTCTGATCGCAAAGTTTCGACTCGAAACGGTGGACTCACCAATGGCGGCTCAGGGTGAGGCAACTCCACATCTCGCTTAGCACCCTTACGGTCATATAATCGACCTTTCCCCGGGCCAAAAAATTCTGACGGAAGGTCATTGTAATTAGGTTTCATACCCAAAAAAAATCTGCATAAAACATTTGTGCAAAATAAACAGGAACCTCATCGTTCCATGGAAGCCTTCCATAGGCCGCAAGGTGCCTATCATACAAAAAACGAGCTATTTTTGGGTGCTTGAAATACTGCACCTTCAACATTTTTCTTTTTGGCCCTTCCTTGTAATTAAACATTGACTTGGCCACATCTTTTGTGACTTTTTGTTTTACGTCCTCCCATTTATCGGGACCCGTCACTGTTTATTTTCTCTTTCTCATCATTTCTACAAATGAATCAGTGGTTGGCCCAAGATTTCTGTACACATTTACCATTTCACCCAATGAATGTGTAACTATTTCAAGACTTTGTCGACTCTCAGTAGGTAGAGACAAAGCCACAAGATCTCTTTGTAATTTTGCATGAAGTCTTTCACACCTTTGTAAGGTGCATTCTGCCATGTTGGTTTCCCATGGTATATCAGTAATCTCGGCCGGATAAGTTGTGCTGGGTTGACAGCCTTCTTCTTGAATGTAGTGGGCTGCCCTACGTCTATTTTGACCACTACTTTGAACATTTTCGGCCTCTGCATCAATATATATATAATTTCGTATATTAGAAAAAACACTTGTAAAAAAAGTTGTACAAATTTAATGAAAAATTATTGAAATTGATGGCAACCTTGACATTGTTGGTTAACATCTTCTCCAACATGACTCTGCTGAAAACCAGACCCAAAATGACGCTGCTAAGAACCAGACCCAAAATGACCCCGTTGAGAACCAGCAGCTGTTGATTGGCCTTCGGGGGAATAAATATCACCCCCTTCCCGCAACCTGCTACCACTCATACCTCGACTGGTTGAACCATGGCCACACTCCATGGATGGAGTAGAAACCCTTCTCCTCTTACCTCCTAAAAATTAAAATATGAAACTTATTAACAACTAATTTAACTCACAAAGTTAATAAAAAATCAATTCCATATGTACACATGTATGTATGGAGATTTAAGATTATATTTAAATACCGTGAACATCCCCCGATCCATAAACCTCCATATGGGATTCGACTGATCTTCGTCGTTCATCCTCCATGATATATATCTATTGGTCGACATTTACACAAAATAGATTTCAAAAAATCGATTTGTAATTTAGTGTACACAAATTATGTAGAACACAACTTTCAAAGCAATAATTTATCATGTGTGAAACTAAATTTAATCAAAAAAGAAATTATAAAAATGATAAGTTCACCAAATTGTGCTTTACATGGTGGGAGCACACTTGGCATAAAATTTACCACTTATACACTTTAGTTTGTGGGAGAAATGACACATGTACATAGTTTACCTTAAAGTCGCTGTGTTTTATGGATATTAAAATGAAGAAATTCTATTTAGATCCATTCCAGAGATTGACTGTAGGGGCATTTACTAGATATGTCACCTTTCATAAAAGATGAGATCCAGAGGCTACCTGGCGCTTTATAGACTCTGCCTATAGAACTTGTAGAAGTAAACACTAGAGGCATTAACAATATCAAAGAATGTTTTCATTTTCAAACATGGGAATGTGTCTCTTTCCCTATGCAAAAAAATAGTTCAAGGTAGTTAATCTTCATAGACACGTCATCAAGCAGGTCAATGTGATCATCCCCAACTTACTTTTCATGAAATTAGGCTTGGAATCCTCTACAACCTGGTGGATGGAGTTGAATGGTAACTAGGTCAAGGCCTTTACAAAATACATGCTAGTGAATTTAACACTTACTAGGTTATGCCAACAAATAAAGTGGGAGAAATATTTTCTCCTCGAGGTTATCCATTTGGGTGTGTAATACGAACTTCACCCATTTCCTACAGGTTTCTCTCTTAGGTTACAAAGTGTCTTCCACCTTATTAGTTATATATTTTTCAATTTCCCATGGATTCCTTGAATTTTTTCTCCTACCATCTCCCTCTCTCACTCCCAAGATTATTGTCATCAAACATTCCCCATTGAGGATCTGGAGCAATGTTTGAACCATACTTAGAACTGTCATTGCTGCTAATTGAAATTGGAGAGTCATGTATACTAGATTGCTTACTTAAGTGGCTCTTACTTGGACAATATCCTGAGATGAGTTTTACATGATGGTCATATGAGGTTGGAAGCTACTTGGTGTAATTTTCCTTGAATCTTCAAAAAAACAGAGAAAAAATGTCATTTTCGATCATTTTTTATTAGCTTCTGCATACATCAGATGTTATCACAATTGCAACACAATCATGTTCCATGAGCATGAGTTATGAATGTCGCAAGCCAAATTGCAAGGAAATTTGCATTCATTTTAGGCAAAAGAAGGCTATGACATTAAGGTCCATGCTAGAAAAAATTATGCAAATAAGGTTGCTAAGTCTTGATACTTACCATGTGTTTCAAAGCCATAATGAAGGTTGGCTTTGAGAGTGTCCTCTCAAAGCCTTGTCTTGAGATGAAATTTAATTCAATGTCTCTTAGAGTTGCAAGGTGGAATTGATAGAACTATTTGATTTCTTTACCATAGATGGATATCTCCTTTCATCTATACCTTTCTCTACCATATTATTTCCAAGTGAAATGGGAATTTTCACATTTTGAATGCCATTACCATGTAATTTGGTAGTCTGCTACCTAGACCTATCACAAGTAAGGTTGTCATACAAAACTATTTCTCTTGCTCAACTCAGTGACCATGACTCTCTTCTCACACTGCTTACCATAAGATCTTTAATTGTACATGTCACTCAAAGTTGGGGGTTCTAGGTCTACACCTATTAGGTAAAGTTGTATTTTATGGAATTGTGGTCCTTAAATTTGGAGGTGTTCCACCTGAAAAAGTAGGCATTAAATATGGATGAAAAGGATTTGTTTTAACTTTGATAGAATTTCCTCATGGAATTACTGAATTTCTCGATGAAATCATGCTAGCTTTGCTAAGAGATGAAGGTTTTGGAGGAGAAATTGAATTCTTTCGACTTATTTTTGGCATTGAAGTTTGAAATAGTAGTTTTGATGACTCCATTGATGACCTTGCTGAGCAATTTGATGCACACAATATTGACTTTGAAGATGGTTTAGAAGACGTTGAAGAAGTTGTAGATTTTGGTGTTGTCACTGAATGTTTCTTTGTTGTTGGACTTGATCAAGACACAATTTAACTTTAAGAGTAGATTGAAGACCTTGAAGAGGTTTTAGATTTTGTTGTTCTCACTGAAAGGTTTTTGTCTAGTTTTGTTTCTTAAACCATCATTTCCATAGGACATTTTTGGTGAATAGATTCTTGACCTTGATGAGAGGATATGATACCTTGAAGAGGCTACATCTTTTGGTGATGTCACATATTGTTTCTCTATTATTATGTTTATTAAACATCTCGCTTAGGGCGAGGCAACTCCACATATATTGTACAGTTTATGGGACAGAAATCAATATGTAGAAATATTCACTTGAGTCAAATCTTACACCTAGTTGGCTATCACGCATAGTGTTAAATACTTGGCCACTAGGAGGAATAAGAGTTCCATTTTGTGTTATTGTATTTTGTTCCATAGTTGAAAATACAACTAGGAGTGTGAAGTTAGAGAGAAAAATGTATGAAGTTAAGTTTTTATAGCAACCTTACGCGCTAAAAGTCTTAGCTAACTCTAGAGAGATTACCTCTTTCTTTGTACTCACATATTTTCCATACCAGAAAAGAGAGAGTAGAGAAAGTTTACATTTTAGTGTTGTTTTTATCCCATAAGGATTTCCTAGGGAAAAAGGAGTCTAGAGCATCATTAATTTTTAGGGTTGCTTGTCTCCCATAAGGATTTGCTAGGAAAATAATTGTGTTGATTGTCTAGAGATATGTATGTGTGTGTTTCATTATGTTCTCTATTTCTTACGTTGTGTTTCATTATGTTTTATATTTCTTACATTTCTGCCCTCCTATTTTTCTTTCCAATCAAGGTTTATAAAATAACATGAGAAGCAACATGAGACTTGGAACAATCATTTTTATTATCTATATGGAAGGCAAGAAGGATTATATCCCCTTAAGCTTAAGCTTATGTAGTTTGTCAATTTTTATCATATATTTTTTGGTAAGGGTAAATGTTTTTTAATCTATAATACAAGTCATGAGTTCCCCAATTTTACCGTATGTAAAACATGATTCTAGGATTACTACAATTTGTACTTGGTTTTTTATTGTGATGATGCCCTGTCTCAATCACTTGGCCATCTCTCGATGGGTAGTTAAATCTTTATAACAATACTTAAGTAATATTTATCTATTTGTATTATGTGAAATTGTGTAAAAAATGGTATACTATTTTTCATAAAATTGGGTTGAGTTTATCATATATTTCAATGAAAGTTGATTAAATATGTTTTCTTTAAAAGGATCTAACAATTTTGTTAAGGTATGAATTTGAAATTTTGTGTGGCTCTCTATCAACCTTCACTTCCTCATTTCTAGAAAAAATGTACTTGCTCATTCGTATACCCACTTTCTATTCAAATGTACGAGTTTTGAACTCTCGGTAACTATGTTTTTCCACACAGGAAAATTATGTCACATTTTATACTAACTCTAATATGTCATTACTAATATGTCATGCTTCTTTAATTTATCTTTTATAGATGACCGGAGCATCCCTTTTTAATCTATCCCTTTTGACTTCGAATATGTGGGCAATACTCATCCACATATTTTTCTATCATAAAGCAGTGAGTAAAATTGTATTTCATTTGTGTCAATGTTAAGGTTAAGAACATGGATTAAAGTTTTATATGAGATACATTGCCACGGTGTACATTTATATCTAAAGAGTCCAAAACCTCATTCAAGACCATATGTTTTGTTGATGTAGTTTGATTGGTTATATTGCATTGCTTTTGCAGTTGTCGCTGTGGGCCTCAGCATCTAGTGATTTTAGGTAAAAAATTATTTACATGGAATTTTGAAGTATCCTAGAATGTTTATTATTTATCACTACTAGCCTTGGTGATTTAGTTGTTTGTTTTGATGCTGCTTGGTTGCCCATATTTAATAGTTATTCATGTTTAATTCATTTTTAAGGCTTTTTATTGGCCTATCAAGATGTATTTTTCTCAAATCCATAATGGCTAAAAGAATGAAATTTATCTATGAAAAAGAGAGGTCATATGGAAAACAATTTTTTTGCAAGTGTTCTTTTGAACCCATAGAACTTGCAACCCCAATATGGATACAATACTAAGTAATACATAGCCTCCTCATCTAACTTAGCCAGGGATTTTCAATACTATATTTGAGTTGGCTAGCTCCATTTCAAGATATTATAATGTTAGATTATTATTTATATAGATTTTGATTATGGTAGTAAAATGTTACAAAAACCGGAAACTACAAATAATATTATTCTAGATATATGTAAAAAGGACATGGTAGAGAAAATCAAACAATATTAAACATTTCATAAATAGTTTAGATAAAAATACATTTTCTAATTTTGATTGTAAATTCCAAGGCTTAAAGCAATAATTTTTCTAATAATTTTTTTTAATTAATAAATAAAAAAGAAGCATTTTCAATCAAAATCACATCCAACATATAATAAAAATAATAAAAACAATTTAAAACTTCATACACTATGACATTACTATGGCAAAGAGAATAAAAATATACAAGCAAAAAATCCTTTTCTATAATAACGGAGAGCTTCAAATATACAAGAAAAAAAATCTTTTAGCCTCCTTGTATCCCAGAGAAAGAGTTGCTCAAAAAATCATATTTTAAACAATTAAAACTTGGAGAAAATCATCTGTTTTTTAATTTCAATTATATAAAAAATTAGTCAAATATAAGACAAGAGTTACTCATACTATAAAATTTTAAATAATATTAACTTTAAAAAAAAATACATTTGGAAATGAAGCAAAAAAAAAAAAATTATAAATTTCATTTACAGTAACTTAAATCCATATTAACACCTCTTGATAAATCTGAAATCAAATTAAATCTATATTAATTAATTTAATAGTTTAAATTCCTATTTGTGGTGTGCCAAATAGAAATATTCAAAGTGAAAGTTACAACTTACAAATATTACTCAAATATATCACAAAAGGAAATAGAATAACAAACATAATGGACAATATGAACCAAAGTATTATACCTTTATTGATATGGATGGATTCTTAATTACAAACATTTGCGTAAAATATGATGAAGCTTTGGGGGGACTTTAATGAAACACTTTGTGGACAATATCAAAAGATTTAAGAAAGTGGCTACTAACTAGTCTAAAAATAAGGCAACAGAAGATAAAAAGGATCTTTTAGAAGTAGAAGAGGTCATTTCTAGGATTTTTGACAATAATGTAAATGCAATTTTTACTGAAAAAGACTTGCAATCTTTGTAAATTTTGGAGGGGAGAAATAAAGCACTATTAGAAAAGGAAACAGTTCAATGAAGACTTCAAAGTAGAGCCATCTAGTTTGCTGAAGGTGATAACAACACTAATTTTTCCAGAAACATGTAAATCATAAAACCTGCAACTAAGCTGCAGATTTGGAAAAATATTACAGCCATGAAACAAGACTTTTATAATTTGATTAAGGAGAGGAAGATGTCCAAGTTGTCATGGAGACAATTCAAATCCCTCCATGGTGTCAAGAAAATGGTATAGAAGAGGGTAAAATGAATCAAAAAAGACAAAACCCAAAGTGTCAATATATTAAAAAAAAACGATTCAAAAGAAACAATAAAAAAAGCTGGGCAAATATAACTTGCAATGCTTAATAATAAAAGCGTAGGGCAAGTTATATTTCTAATTCCAATTTTCTATATTCTTTATCACTCTGTATTCTATATAATCCAGGTCGGTGCATATTTGATTGGACAATCATTGTAGTATACTGGTGAGCAGGGACTCTCCACAACGACCACTGATTTTAGCATATACTTTGTATGAAAACCAAAAATTTATCTTAGGAGATTAGACGCCGTGGGGATGTAGCTCATATGGTAGAGCGCTTGCTTAGCATGCGAGAGGTACAGGGATCGATACCCCGCATCTCCAGATAATGTATCTCGAAAGGGGTTTTTGGCAAAAATTTCGCAATCGATCATGTGAGTGATAGTTTAAAATTATTTTTGAGTGGAGGTTCGGAATCCATCCTTGGATAAGTCGGTTTTGTCACCCAGTGTCCTGTTTGATTGTCCATTACTATGAAACACAATCTATGTAGCAATAAAAAAAAATTACTATACAAAGCTGCTCTGCATTCCTATTCATTGTCTATTATTGTAAAACACAATTTGTGTAACAGTGAAAACAAATTACCAAGCTACTATGCATTCCTTTTCCAGTTTAAGGGTTGTGTAATAGTGAAAACAAGTTACTATGCATTCTTTTTTCGAGTTTAAGAGAACTGGCAAATTTGACAAATGAGTCTATTTTGAAATTCCAACCCTATACCTATCATTTTTTATTGTATATTACTTTGAAACACAATCTACTATACATTATTTTTATTGTATATTCCTATAAAAGACGCTGCAAAAACAAGGAAAAAGGCATTCGTTTATTTTCCATAGAACAATATACTTATGAAGATATTTGTTGACAGCCCGAAGAGCGCGGACATACCCGACGGAGTCAAAGAGCGCAGACAGGAGGAGCACCAACACGGCCAGGAGGAGCAACAACGCGAACAGAGTAGCAGCGACATGGACAGAAAATTCGCGAACAATGAAACCGGTAAACCACCAAACTTCACGGGCGATTTATTTATAGAAAATAGTTCGGCCGAACTATTTTAAAAGTAAAAGTTCGGCCGAAATTTTGTTGCTGGTTTTCCAATCTCCGGCAAAAATTCTGTTTGCCTGCGCCGTCAGTGTGCCATCAATCTAAACGGAATCACGAGTTCGGCCGAACTTTATAAAATTTTCGGTCGAACTATTGCAGAAAAAAATTTTCGGCCCACGATTCTCACAAAAGTGTAACCCAGCTTCACATTTCCGCCCA
>JAXQQM020074918.1:0-12617 GCA_034641835.2 Pinus albicaulis
GAACCTATCAAAGGAGGAGGGGTTTGTCTCTTTCAGGATTAAAGCAAGGAATGTTGAGTTAGTGCTACCCCCTTTTTTTCTTTCTTCGAGAATCCTTTTATCATTCTGATTAGATCTGTTTTTATTATATCCCATCATATCCTGTAGAAGTGAATAGTGAACCCATTTGGCCCAGGGCCTTTGTCTGGGTTCATGGACCAAATTATATTGCTGATTTCTTCTTCATTTGTTTGCTTCAATAATGTTGTATTGTCCTCTATGGTGACCAATGCCGGAATGTTCTTCAGGAATTCTTTTTTATCTTCTTCATAGTCCTCTTTCTCTTTGTTGTAAAGATGATGGAAATGTAATACTGCAGCAGATTTTATATGTTCTATTCCTTTGCAGAGCCTCCCATCAGAGGAAGTGATCTCTGAGATGTGATTCCTAGAGAGTCTAGCTCTACATTGTCGATGAAAATATGATGTGTTTCTATCTCCAACTTCCAGCCAGAGACTCCAGGACTTTAGTCTCCAATACTCTTCTTCATTTCTGAAGGAGAGGAATGTTTTGCATTGGGCTATCTAATTTTGTTTTGTTTATATCAATTGTGTCCATTTCACTTTGCAGAATTTCCAAGTGTTGCACTGCCTCGATTCTTTGGTCTTTGGGTGTGTTTGTTGGAAGTTTACTCCATTCCTTGAGTGCCTTTTTTGTTAATTTTAATTTTTTTTCCCATACATAATTGGGAGAGCCATTGACTGAGGTGTTCCATGCAATTCGGACCATCTCTACAAAGCCGATCTTTCCATTCCACAGTGGGCTGAATCTGAATGGGATTGGCCCCAAATTCTCTTCCTCCTCAAGCATTAGCCAGATGGGCTTATGATCCGAGGTGAGATTTGGAAGGATGGTTAATGAGATAAGCTTCCTTTCCATCAACATTGTGCTTTGGACCAAGAACCTGTCCAGTCTGGAGGATATATGGTCTTCCCCTGTCCTGTTATTTGTCCAGGTATAGAGCCCTTTTCTTGGTTTAAAGTCCAATAGATCCCATTGCTGTATCATGTCTTCTACTACCTAGATCATCTGATCCTTGTTGTTTCTGCCCCCTCTCTTTTATTTTTCATTCATTACTAAATTTAGATCTCTAGCTATGATTATATTGTTTGGACAATTCAGTTGCGAAAACCCATTTAATGTTTTCCAACAGTATTTCTTTTCAGAATATAATACTGGTACATATAAATTGAATAGTGCACTGGTTAACTTACTTGATATATTCTTCAGCTCTGTGAAACACCAATGTTGTGTGTTGTGTGAATTGACGAGCCTGAAGTGATCTTTTTTCCACAAGGTTGCTATTCCACCCGAGGATCCTCTTGCGCTTATTGCTTTTCCTGTGTTCTTCTACCATTTATTTTTTCTGATCTCTAGAAGGGCTTCCCCTTCAATTTTTGTATCTTGGAGCATTAGGATGTCTGCAGGTTCTGCTTTCATAAGATCTTTGACCACTTCTATTTTCATTGGGTTCCCAAGCCCTCTGCAATTCCAAGAGACGATTCTCATTACTTACTGTTCATGGAAGTTGGGCCTCCTCCTTTTGGCGGCCTTGTCCTTGTGTTTCTACCAATTGACATTTATATAGTGGGTTGACTTCCTTGAGTCTTTTGTCTTTCGGCTTCTTCCTCCCTCGCTTCTCTGCAAGACTTTCTTCCTGCTCTTTTGGCAGGCCTTTCTATGATCTCGTCCTCTGAGGAGCTTGGTGAATCATACACTTTCTTTCTTGCTACGTCGGCATATGAGGGAGAGGGAGCTACTTAGGGGGTTTTCCCTTGCTCCTCTCCTCCTTTCCCGTTAGGGGAGGGTCTTTAATGATTGTCGCTATTCCTGTTTGCTTCCAGAGTTTCTATGGCCTTGTTGGACTCTGCATTTTGATCTCCTGATTTCGAGGTGGGGATGGTGGTCCCATCTTTTTTTTCTTGCCCCGTTGGTTCGGGGTTATTTCCCTTTGGTATTCTTTTAGTTTTGGGCTTTTTTGTCCCTACTTTCTGCACTGTGGTCCAGTGTTCTGCTTTTGTGTACTCGCTCTCTTCTCCTTCCTTTTTTTTGCAGTGTCTTGTGAAGTGGCCGTAGCCGTGATAGTGTCGGCATTTGAAGGGTAGCTACTCATAATCTAGCTCATGGATGTGCATCCATTCAGCTGTTGTAAGTTTGATTGCCTTTGGTAACCCTTCCTCCAGATCAACCTCCACACAGATCCATGTGCATGAGTATTGATCTTTTCAAACAGCTTGATCGATATACCTTCCAAGCGAGTTGCCGATAGCCTGCAGATATTCTTTATTCCAGCAATGTAATGGGAGATGAGGTAAACGGACCCAGACTGGAACAGAAGATGAAACATCTTAGGCTGGGTCGAAGTCAGGGGTCCATTTGTTCAAGTATAAACCCTGAGGCCGCATGAAGTAAGGACCGTTTCTGAAAATGAGATTTTTGTCATCCGAGCTTTCAAACACGAACACATAGAATCCTTTTCTAACAAAATGGCTCTTGATTCCTTCAGATACGAGCGGCGTCCAATTTCTCTACACCCATTCTTCAACGGATTTGGGGGAGGGCCAGAGCCCAGTAAATTGTCCGATGAGCCCTCTATCTGCTAGATTGACTGCATATTTGCAGGTTTCTGTTATTGGCAGTTCTACAATTGGGATGCAGTCCAGCTTTTTAACGAACTTCTGTTGTGCCTCGGATATTGGTCTCTTGTGAGATCCAGCGATGAGCTTATTGAATGCAATCGATTTGGGCAGGGGAGGGGTAGGTTCGGTACCCCCACCGGCCTCCATTGGAACTAAACCCAAAGAGAAAAGAGCAAAGGCGACCCTGCTAGGTCATGTTCGCAGTGCAGCAGCAAAAAAATTCGTAATAAAATTTTTTATACGAAGGTTCAGAAGCTAAAATTTTTAGAGTATGAAGCCACAATCCTAAGAAACAGCGTCACAAAATTTCAGATATTGGTTGGCAATATTTTCGGAGATATGATTTGTGGAAGTTAGGGCTTTTTGAGGCTTCTGAATTTCATTTCAAAGAGGTGATCCTCGGAAAATCTTCATAGCTCTCTCTCTGAGAATCGGATTGGAATGTTGTAAAAATTTACCACAATTACACGGACTCTAGCTTTCGGTATATCAATTTCAGAGCCAAAGGAGGATACAGTGACACGTGGCAAGTCGTACAAGTTCACTCTACTGAACTAGTCCAAAATTGGGTCAGTGTGGGAGATTGGACATAACTTTGCCTTGAAGAATCCAAATCAGATCAGACCTATGGAATTTGAAAGAAGCTTCAGAGGGCTACTACAGGGCTGAATTTCAGATATTAAGGATCCATAATTATAGAGATAATTCAATTTCAATGTCGAGATTCACAAAAGCAAGTAAAAGGTGTGTATTTTTTTTTTCCGAATTGCATAAGTCTTTTTTGAAGAATGAATTTGAATTGATTCCAAGGGCATATTATAGAATGTATATCAGTATTGGATTCTAAAATGGCCCCTAAAAAGAATTCAACACCCGTTAAGCCTTTAAAAAGTTCTACTATGATTCATGAAGATGAAGAATGGCAACATGACATACTAAAATTACAAGAGAAAGTGCAACAAATTTCGCTCTCACAAAGAGAAACAAAAAATGACATGGAAGTTTTGAAGAAAGGCGTGGAAACTAAGATGGATGGTTTGAAGAAAGGCGTGGAATCTAATATGGATGGTTTTAAGAATGGCATGGAATCTAAGATAGATGGCATGGAAGCTGGCATGGAATCTAATATGGATGACATGGAAGCTAAGATCGATGAGAAAATGGAAAACATGAAGAATGATCTAAAAGCAGACATGGAAGAAAGGTTTATTAGAGTGATACAAAATGTTCCTAATGGTGAAAAGATAGTAGCTAAGGAAACTCATGATGAGAACAAAATAAATGTTAATCGTGATTTTATAAAATCTAATATTGGCGAGGAAGAACCACCATATTCAAAAATGGATATGAGGAAGTTTGATGGAAAGGATCCTGTAACATGGATACTACAGATGGAGCAATATTTTGATCTACATAACGTGCAAAACACACAAAAGGTACGCATTGCAACTTTACATTTAGAACAAAATACATTTGTATGGTGTCGATGGCTTTTCTCCCGTAAAAAAATTGTCACTTGGTCAATTTTTACGGAGAAATGATAACACATTATGAGGATACAAGAGGAACACCTACTTTAGCCAATTGATAAAATCTCAAACAAAAGGGTTTAATGGGGAGCACATTGAGTACCTTCCAAAAATTGAATATAAAGATGGCGATATTCCAAAGACACAGGATTGATGTCTTCATAGGGACTTTAAAGGATAACATCCAACATGAAGTTCGCGTTTGAGAACCTGAGTCATTGGAGAAGGCATTCTGGTAGGAAAGAAAAATTGAATGTAAAATTATGGCGACAGGGAAGCCTACCATTCACATCTATAAATATGGAAGTGTTGTTACTCCTATACTTCCACAAGCTTCAAGGTTGACACCACAACAATTGGAAGAAAAAAGAAAAAAATGGCTTTGCTACAGTTGCGATAGCAAATACACTAAAGGTCATAAGTGTGCTGAGAAGAAATTATTTTACATAGATTGTGAAGAGGAGGAAGAAAATGAACAAGAAACTTCAAAAGAAGAGGATATACACGAGGAACCAACCCTAGAAGAAGAAGAAATGAATCTGACCATATCGTGTAATGCATTGGAAGGAATTGCCATTCCTCAAACTCTCAAGATAGAAGGAAACATCAAGAAGAAAAATGTAATAGTGTTGATTGATTAATTAGTACCCATAATTTTATTCATTGTAAGGTAGCCAAGGAATTGTGGTAGTTCTATACACAAGCACCAAAATGTAAAGTAATGGTGGAAAATGGAGGAACTATAAATTTCTCGGGGAAGTGCCATAATATCAATCTAATAATGGGGGAATATGTATTGAATAGTCCAGTGCTTTCCATTCTAATGGGTGGTATGGATGTTGTATTAGGAAGTACAATGGTTACAATCTTTGAGCAGTCTCTTTTTAATTACTAAAAACTTTTGAATTTTTTAGAAGAGGAAGTTGAATTGCGAGGTATTGCAAGGAAGCGGGAAGATAATAGCTCTAATGTCATGAAAAATCTTCTAAGAAAAGAACAAGAAGCCTTAATTGCACAATTATGTTCACTAGAAGTTCCAACATCAAAATCATCAATTTCTCCAGATCTCCAAAGTCTTGGACAATCATTCCAATGTGTTTGAAACTCCCAAAGGACTCCCACCTATTAGTGATCATGATCATGCTATTCATTTTATTCTAGGAAGTGTTCCTCCAAACATCAGGCCTTATAGATATCCTTATGTCCAAAAGAGCGAAATTGAACGTATGATTGTAGAAATGTTAGAGGCGAGTATAATTCAACCTAATCAAAGTTCTTTCTCTACTCCTGTAGTATTGGTACACAAGAAGGATGGATCACAACGCATGTGTCCGGATTATAGGGAGCTCGATAAGCTCACCATTAAAGATAAATTTTCCATTCCTGTGATTGATGAATTATTGGATGAATTACATGGAGCAATTTATTTTACCAAGTTGGATCTTCATTGAGGTATCATCAAATTAGAATGAAAGTGAAGATATTACAAAAACAACATTTGAACTCATGAAAGTCCCATTATGAATTACTGGTCACATATGGCAGCGCCCCAGAAATTCTACATTTCAAGAGTTGATGAATTCCATTTTCAAACCCTTCGTTAGAAAATTTGTGCTAGTATTTTTTGATGATATACTAATCTATAGCAGGTCTTGGAAGGATCATGTTCAACATGTTGACAGGTGCTCAAACTATTGCAGGAGAAACAATTATATGAAAAAACATCCAAATTTTTTGTTGGAGTACAAGAGGTGGAATATCTGGGTCGTATTGTATCTCATGAGGGTGTTAAGGTAGACCCTAACAAAATTAAAGCTACTAAGGAATGGAATGTCCCCACAACCATAAATTAGTTGCAAGGATTTCTCAGGTTAACAGGGTATTATCGCAAGTTTGTTAAGAATTATGGGAGAATAGTAGCACATCTAACAACATTATTGAAGAAAGATGCATTTAATGGACTCACAAGCAACTAAGGCCTTTGAACATCTTAAAAAGAGGCAATGTGCCAAACACCGATCTTAGCTAAACACTATGTACTAGACTTCACAAAAACCTTTATTGTGGAATGTGATGCCTCAGGAAATGGAATTGGTGTTCTTCTAATGCAGGAAGGAAGACCCATTTCTTTTGAAATTCGTCCAATCAAAGGAAAGTATTTACAGAAACCTATTTATGAGAAGGAAATGTTAGCAATATTGCATGCACTAAATAAATGGAGAACTTGCCTAATGGGAAGACACTTCAAGGTAAAAATTGATCATGATAGTATTAAACACTTTTTGGAAAAAAGACTATCTTCAGAAGAGCAGCAAAAATGGGTCACACAGATGTTGGGTTATGAATTTGAAATAATATACAAAAAAGGAAAGCTTAATGTTGTTGCAGATGCACTCTCAAGAAAGAATGAAGAGGTGGAAGCATTGCTTTATGCCATTTCTATTATCCAACTAGATTGATAACCAAAGCAAGAGATGAATGGAAGGAGGACGAAGAGGTGTGGACATGCATTCAAAAGTTGTAGCAAGATCCTAATACATCTGATACATTTATTTGGAGATATCATTCCTTGTGGTACAAGTATCGCTTATATCTTTGTAATAATTCCCAACTAAAACAAAAGATTCTTTTTGAATTGCACACTTCTCCTTTAGGAGGACACTCGAGATTTTAGAAACACACAAAGGTGAAAGAATTTTTTTTGAGATGGCCTTAAATATGATATTCAAAATTTTGTGGCAGAACGTTTGGTTTGCCAGCAAAATAAAGTTGAGACAATTAAGACCCTGGGACTGCTACAACCTTTATCCATTCCAAATCAATGTTGGGAGGAGGTTTCAATGGATTTTATCACAAGTTTACCTAAGTCTGAAGGAAATAGTATCATCATGGTGGTAGTTGATAGAATTACCAAGTATGCACACTTTTGTGCATTATCTCATCCATTTAAAGCGAGTACAATTGCTATTGAATTTATGGATACAATTCAAAATCTACATGGAAACCCAAAGATTACTGTAAGCGATAGAGATCCCATTTTCACTGGAAATTTGGATGCAATTATTTTCTTGTTTCATTACTCAACTAGCTCATAGCTCATCTTATCATCTTCAATCTTATGGGAAAACTGAGGTAGTGAAATTTTTTTTGGAAGGACATCTTTGTTGTTTTGTATCTAATAAACAAACACAATGGATCAAGTGGTTACATCTCGCTGAATGGTGGTATAACACTTCATTCCATACTGCAATAGAAATGATCCCATTTATTGCACTTTATGGATATCATCCACCGTCCATCACATCATCTTTAAGAAAAAATTATAATGGTGCAAGCAGTGGAAGATCACATCGAGCATCAACAACAAGTTCTCCAACTCTTAAAGGATAACCTAAATTTAGCACAAAATCGAATGAAACAATAGGCAGATCAAAATCGCAGTGAGAGAAGTTTTGATATAGGAGACTGGGTATTTTTACAACTACAACCATACAAACAAATGTCCCTCAATCAAGCTAAGAAGGATAATAAATTATTGCCAAAATACTATGGTCCTTACAAGGTGTTGCAAAAGATTGGTACTATGGCATACAAATTAAGACTTCCACCTTTAACTATGAGCGCATCAATTTTCCATGTTTCATGCTTAAAGAAGGTTATAGGTGAAAATCTTCCAGTTCAAACAATATTTCCAGAACTTGATGGGGAAGGAAAAATCATATTGGAACCGGAAGCGGTCACGGAAACAAGAACTCGACAACTACGAAATCGATCAATTTCAGAATATCTCATCAAATGGAAGAACTTACCCACTAAATATTCTACATGGGAGGATGAGAATTTTATACAAAAGCACCTAGAGCTATGAGTGTTGAGGACAACACTTTTTTGAAGAAGAGGGGCATGTTAGATCCCTATATTACTAGTATAGTCCCTTATTGTTGTTAGTGTAACCCCCTTATTGTTATTATTGTACCCTTGTAACCCCCATATTTTTATTATTGTGCCCTTAAATTATTATTGTTAGGTCGGGTAGGATTACATTGTGGCCCCATGGACTCCTATATATATAAAGGAGGTTTTGTAATTTGAATCATCCAAGAATTGTTCATTCATGTAATGTATTGGAGGTTTCCCCCTCGAAGTGGCTTATTTCTAAGACGTTGATATCTCTTTTCTTCTCTTTTTGGAGCTGGTTTCAAAATAGGAAGTTACAGTGAGGGTGCCAAAGCAGCAAGACTATTTTCACCAATAGATTTATGCACTTTTTCCAAGGACAAAACCTCTGAGGCGTGATGAGTGTGGCCTTGCATTTGTGTTGCTTGACAAGTGCACATGTTCCCACTTACCCTCCTCTTGTTAAGTTTTGTTTTATTGCACTATGAGTACCTCCCCTCATATTTCTAAGCCCCCCTCTAGCAAAGGAAGACCAAGTAAAATTAACTTAGAGAGTCTTTATGAGTACATTGAATCTTTAGAAGTATGAAGAGAAGAAAGAGAAAACCATTTTAAACCAGTATTACCTACAATTCTTACAACAACCACAAGTCATTAGAAAATAAAATAAACACACTCAAAACTGAACTCCAAGAAATGAAAGCTAAAATACAAGAAACAGAACACAATAAACAAGAAATGGTTAACAAAAATTACAACTAGAAATGCGAGATTAAAAATCTAAAAGAACAACTACATAATAAATCACCCCTAAATCACATGGAGAATAACTTAGATATTAAACCCATTCAAGAGGAAATTAATAAACTAATTGTACTCGACCATGATTGCCACAAAAGAGCCTTAAACATTATAATTGTGGGTATATAAAAACAAAACAATGAAGGCATATTAGAAATATTTAAAGAAAAATTAAAAACAAAATCTCAAATTCAAACAACTTATCTCATGGAAGCAATAAGGGTAGGAAAGATACTTGACAAGAAACGCAGACTAATCCATGTCAAATTTAGTTATAATGAACATAAATTGGATATACTTAGGAAAAGGAACAATAATCTTTATAACTGAAGATCTCATCCTAGAAGACCAAGCAAGACTTAGGAAATAAGTCCAAAAGGCCAAGGAGACAAGAAAGGAAGGGAAATGGGTAATCATTAGGAATAGAAGAGCTATTATTAGAGATAAATTCTCAAGCACACGTGATAAATAGGGACTTGAATCACTCTAGATCCTCTTTTGGAACTGTCATGGTTTTCCATTATGTAAAGGTCCTATGTTAAGTTGGATCCTGAGTGATATTGACCTTATTCTTTTTGCTAAAACTTGGGATTATGAGGAATCTAGGGTCCCTCACCTTGACGGTTTCACTCTTTGGTTATTTTGGAATAAGAAATCCTCTCAGAGGGGTTTTTTGGGTATAGCCTCCTATATAAAGAAAAAAAATTCCTATCACGTCCGACTTCATAAAATACACCCCCTTAATCAATACATTTGGATCGAAATCTCTGATTCTACCACCAATAGGATTTTTCTTGCAATCTACTATTTTGTTCCTAACAACTATACATCCTATAAGGAACACAATTTGGATAAAAGTTGTCCTTTCAATACCTTAGAGAAAGACATCTTCAACCTAAGGAATGAAGGTAATATCCTTTTGCTTGGAGACTTTAATGCCAAAACTGCTACTAACCAAACAATTATGTTAAGTAAAAAATCTAACCGTGACCCCTTGTGGCTTGATGAAGATAGTAACTTAGCTAATAGATTCAATAGAAAATATGAAGATGTAATCGAAAACTTATTTGGCACTGAGCTCCTCAAGTTTTTTAGTTCCGAGGACCTAATCATCTATAATGGTATTAATAAGCGGCCCCTCTCCAATCGAATGACCTGTTTCCATGGGCTTGGTAGCAGGTTCGTGGATTATGCAATTTTTGACACCATCGTCCTCAACCGTATTGAAATTTTTGAGCCTCTTAATGGGTACGAGCTTGAATCTGACCATATACCTTTATCTATATCCCTAAACATTGTTATGCATACCATCCACATGCAGGATACCATTGAAAGAAAAAGACACATTCGCTTCGATAGAAGTAAGGTCGACCTATTCTTTAGGGATTTAGAAAGGGATTTAAGCTCCATGACTTATAATAGAAACATTGATCAGATTTATTACCATTTTACTACTACCCTTTCCAATACCATTAGCAAGTTCTCTAATGAGACTTCGTTCAAATAGAATAATAGAAACACCAATCCATGGTATGAAAAAAATTGTAAAATTTCCAGGAAAGTGATCATATATGCTCCTAATGAAATAATTAAGATTCGACATATAAATATATACAAAGCTCTCATTAAGAGGAAGAAGAGGCCATATATTAATAACGTTTCTAAAATCGCACCCAGAACGTTTTGGTAGAATGTGCTTATTTTTAAAACAAAATATAATCATTCTCTCCCCTTATAAAATTGAGAAAAATATCTTAATAAGTTGTACGACTCTCCGGACACTATGGGCACCACCTTAAACCTTTGTTGTGTAACCAGCTCCAAAAATCGAAGAAATGAAATATCAACGCCTTAGAAATAAGCCATTTCTAGGGGGAAACCTCCAATACATTACATAAATGAACAATTCTTGGATGATACAATTTACAAAACCTCCTTTCTATATATAGGAGTCCATGAGGCCATAATGTAATCCTAGTGGGCCACAATGTAATCCTAGCCGACCTAACAATAATAATGTAAGGGCACAATAATAACAATATGGGGGTTACAGGGGTACAATAATAACAATAAGGGGGGCTACACTAACATAATAAGGGGCTACACTATTAATATAGGGACTTAACATGCCTCTCTCCTTCAAACAAGTGTTGTCCTCAACGCTTGATTATTTCTTGATGCTTCTGTATAAAATTCTCATCCTCCCATGTGAAATATTTTACAGGAAAGTTCTTCCACTTGCTGAGATACTCTGAAATTGATCATACTTGTCGAGTTCTTGTTTCTATGACTTCTTCATAACTTCTTTCAATGTGATGTTGATCTTCCTGTTGTTTCATTAGATTCTGCACCAAAGTTGGGTTATCCTTTGAGAGTTGGAGAACTTGTTGTTGATGCTCGATGTGATATTCCATTAATTTATCATCCATATTTGCTATTATTTGATCCTTCAAACCATCCAAATTAGCCTCCATTTCTTCTTTTAAATCATCTATTTCATCTTCAATTGCTCTTCGTAAGATTGAAACTTGTTGCACTTGGTACCGTAATTTTGATATCTCATACTGCAACTCTTCCTCTTCATGCGTCATAGTATAGCTTTTTGAGGGATTAATGGGTGTGGAATTATTTTTTGGAGGCATTATAGAACCCAATACTAATAAAAATTCTAAAATATGCCCTTGGAATCAATTCAAATTGATTCTTCAAACAAGACTTATGCAATTCGGAAAAATACACACCTTTTTCTTGATTTTGAGGAGCTCAATATTAAAATTGTATTATCTCTGTGATTGAAAATCTTCGATATCTCAAATTCAGCCCTGTAGTAGCCCTCTGAAGCTTCTTTCAAATGCCACAGGTCTGACCTAATTTGGATTCTCCAAGAAAAATTTGTGTCCAATCTCCCACAATGACCTAATTTTCATAGTGATTCGGTGCGAGCGAACATGCGACTTTGCGACGTGTCTATTTGTTTTGTTCTTTGTATCTGAAATTGATATCCAATAAACACAGGCTGTTTAATTGATCTTTTGGCCAGCACTCCAATCCAATCTCCGGAGAGAGAGTTATTACTTTTCCCACGATCACACCTCTTTGAGATGAAATTCAGGAGCCTGAAAAAATACCTAACTTCCATAGATCATATCTCCGAAAATATTGCGAACCAAGCTCTGAAATTTTTATACAAACTTCCTCAAGATTTCAGCTTCGCACCCTAAAAATTTCAGCTTCTGAAGCTTCGTAGAAAAAAAGTTATAGCGAAAATGCCACGATGACCTGTTTGGAGCAGCGAAACCCTAGAATCCAAAGCTCTGATACCAAATGTTGTGTAACCGGCTCCAAAAATAGAAGAAAAGAGATATCAACGCCTTAGAAATAAGCCACTTCGAGGGGGCAACCTCCAATACATTACATGAATGAACAATTCTTGGATGATACAATTTACAAAACCTCCTTTCTATATATATAGGAGTCCATGGGGCCATAATGTAATCCTAGTGGGCCACAATGTAATCCTAGCTGACCTAACAATAATAATTTAAGGGCACAATAATAACAAAATGGGGGTTACAAGGGTACAATAATAACAATAGGGGGGTTACACTAACAACAATAAGGGACTATACTAGTAATATAGGGACCTAACAAACACTCCTATTAAGAGAGGATGTATTCTTCAGCTTGGAGACGTTAGCAGATGCCAAAGCCA
>JAXQQM020059491.1:0-45994 GCA_034641835.2 Pinus albicaulis
ATTTTCTTCTAGACTTATACTGTTACTTTCACTATCTTCACCATTGCATGCACAAGAAGGTGAGTCACAAGAACAACAATCAATACCTGTTTCCTCTTCTTCATTTTCTGCTGCACATTTTTTCTGAGGTATCTCCTTTTGAGTAGCCTTGTTCTTTTGCTTCTTTGCCATGAGCACTAGCAGATCTTGGTCAGAATCTTCTTCATCTTCACTTGACATTTCATTATTATCTTCATTTGCATAATAACTCTTTCCCTTTACAAATTGTTTCCCTTTATCATGATTTTCTCTATAAGGACATTTCGCAACATAATGACCAACTCTTCCACAATCAAAACATTTGAAGGGAAGCTTACCTTTGAATCTTCCAGTACCTGGTTGGAGTCTTCTTACAAAATTTGCTTCTTCTTCTTCTGATATATAATTTGATTCCTTGACAACTTCCTTTTCTTTTCCTTTTGCACATGCCTTAAAAACAACTTCTTTGATTTGAGAGGGAACTCCTTGTCTCATTTCATAAGCAGTCAGAATACCATGTAGTTGAACAATAGTAAGAGTTTGCAGATCTTGCCTTTCTTCAATAACTGATACTTTTGACTCAAATTTTGAAGTTAAAGATCTTAAGACTTTTTCCACCAGAGTAGTATCGGTTATGGTTTCACCCAAATTTCTCATACGATTTACAATATCATCTAGACGTAAAAATAAATTGGCAATACTCTCATCACTATGCATCCTTAAATTTTCATATTCAATTCTGAGAGTTTGGAGTTTTGCACTTTTTACCTTTGTATCTCCTTCATAGCTCAGAATGATTTTGTCCCATATTTCTTTTGCTGAATTTAGCTGCATCACTTTAGCAAATTCTGGTTCAGACATGCTTCCTAATAAGACATTGATAGCTTTGGCATTGATTTCATATTTCTTCCTTTCTGCTGCATCAGTAGGAATACTTGCCGGATACTGATAACCTCCTTCCACGATTTCCCATACTTCTGCACCAAGACTTTGCAGATATGATTTTGTTCGTATCTTCCAGAATAACAGATTATTTCCATTGAATAGAGGTGGCCTTATAGACATTACCCCTTCATGACTTCCCATTTCGACGGATCTCCTTCAAGCGATCAAGCTTCTGCAGAAGGACCTGCTTTGATACCAATTGTTGGGAAAAATACTGAGAGGGGGGGGTGAATCAGTATTTAGGACTTACTCAACACTTTTTACTTTTTCATTCTCTAAAACCCATACGCTACTTTTCTGAAGCCAACTAGTGTATACACGCGGATATCCTTCATAAAACTTGCGTATATACAGAGATCTTATTATGAAATTAAATCTTTACTTAGATCTATGAAACATTCATTCTTCTAATGAATAGTTAACAGTAAGCATGTGCAGTAATAACAGAATAAACCATCACAGATGAGCATCACACTTGAACACCAGGATTTAAGGTGGAAACCCAAGTCGGGAGAAAACCACCACTGCCGTCGTCTCAGTCTTCAATATTTATTATATAAAGAAAACATGTTACCACCATGTACTGGCGCAGACTCATACCAGCACGCAGGCACCCACCTGTAGAAGGCTACAACCTTCTCTCATTTACCAGCCTCTCCTGGAATGGAGCTATGACCCCTTGCTCTCGTTTACTAGCCTCTCCTGGAAGGGAGCTACGACCCCCTGCTCTCGTTTACCAGCCTCTCCTGGAAGGGAGCTACAACCCCCTGACTGAAGGCTTCGACCTTCAGCACCTCTGTGGACCACGTTTCATCAATTTTCATACTGGATCCAACAGCTTCCACACAACATACCTTGTAGGCCACTTTTCATCATATTTTCAGATTAGACCCACTCCACACATTTAAGCTCAATCACACATCAAACTAAAACTTATACTCTTATCAATTCATTCAATGAATCATCAACCAATCAATCAACATCTTTATCTTTTCTCAACATAGTCAGCAACATAATAAATATTCAGAAAGCCCAGATCTGTATGAATACATCATAGACAAATAGCAGTAATACAGCAGAATAGATCAGACATTTCATACCACATACTTCAGAAAACCCTATTTTTCATACGTGCTTTCCTTTCAATGATCCTACGTATATACACGCTTTCATGCATATCAACCCGCATATACATCTTCACATATTACAGATCTAATTTCACAACCCATGCGCGCTTTCTCTGAAGACGACCCGCGTATATACACGCTTTCTCTGTTTCAAACAAGCGTATAGATCTTCAGAAATTTTAGGGTAGTGCAGCTCTCCAAAATAGGTAAACAGCTCAGATCTTCATTCTTTACTTCAGCTCAGATTCGCCAGATCAGAGATCTAATCATTCCATAAACAGATCTAGAAAATACATATACATTTCAGATCTAGAGATCCCTCTTCATAATTTTCTTCATAGGTGCGTCATAGAATCAGATCTATCATCAAACTGTTACTCTTTCGATTCAGACATACTTCAGAGTGAAGTATTCATTCAAACCCAGACTCATGAACCCACTTTACACAATGATTTTCTTCTCCTTATATATATTTGGCTTTTGTCAATAGCATGAGCGAAAACCACACAACTTCTAATGGTATTCCTGGATGAGATCAATTAGATATTCAAGCGCTCAATACAATGGGTCAATACCATGGTAAGAACCCCTGGATTTATAACTTTAGAGTGGAATTAGGCATACGCGACTTAGCACGTACTTTTCCGCGTACATACGCTACTTCACCTAAAAAAACTCGCGTATGCATAGTGACATGTCTAATTCATCATTTCTCTCGCCCTTTCTGAAGTTCCTTTCTTCTATACTGCTTAGCTGATCTGTAGATACATCATCTGTACATATTTGACACATAGATTGCAACTCATCAAGTTAGTTTCCATCAAGAACAACTTCATCAAACAGGTTGTTATCCAAAGACAACTTCATCACATCATATAGACAATTCTCATCTCATCAAGTAGATTACCATCAAAGACAACGCATGCCAACAATCTTCACATCAGATTTACATCATCATCAAACAGGTTGTTATCAAAGACAACTTCATTAAGTAGGTTGCCATCATCTTCATCAAGTGGGTTGCCATCAAGGAAAACACTTTGCATCATATTTCCAATACTTTGTAGATATTTGAATATTCTTTTTACGGCCTGAAGATGAGACTCTTTTGGATTAGCTTGGAATCGTCCAACAATCCCAACTGCATGCATGATGCCTGGTCTGGTCCCAGTGAGGTAAAGTAGGCTTCCTATCATAGATCTGTATTCAGGTTGATTCACCGTGGGGGAATCATTATTAGAACTGAGATTACATACGGTTATCATTGGTGTACTTACAGGTTTGCAATCTTCCATGCCATACTTCTTCAGGATTTGCTTGAGATATTTTGCTTGTGACAAGAATATGCCATCTGTTACTTGTTTCACTTGTAAGCAAAGAAAGAATGTTAGTTCCCCAAGCAAAGACATTTCAAATTCTTACTGCATATCAGAAGAAAATTTCTGACTCATAGACTCTTTATTACTTCCAAAAATGATATCATCAACATATACAACCACAATCAATAGTTTATCATTTTCAGTTTTTGTGTATAAGTTGCTATCAGCAGACCCCTCTGAAAATCCTTGTTGATGAAGATATTTGTCAAGACGATAGTACCATGCCCTTGGAGCTTGTTTGAGACCATATAGATCCTTTTTAAGTCTACAAACAAGTTTTTCATCATTTCCCAATATGAATCCTTCTGGTTGTTCTATATAGACTTCTTCTTCTAGATCACCATTGAGAAAAGCAGATTTAACATCCATTTGATAGACTTTGATTTGTTGGAAGCTTGAAAAGGCAAGAAACATTTTTATGGCTTCAAGTCTGGCTACAGGAGCAAAGGTTTCTTCAAAGTCTATACCTTCTTGTTGAGCATACCCTTTACACACAAGTCTAGCTTTATTTCTTATAACATCCCCATTCTCATTTAACTTGTTTTTGAATATCCATTTAGTTCCAATGACATTTTTGTCATGAGGCCTTGGTACTAACTCCCAAGTGATTCTTTTCAATTTGATCAAGCTCTTCATTCATGGCTTGAATCCAACATTCATCTTTGCTAGCTTGACTGACACTGTGAGGTTCAACAGTGGACAGAAATGCCAGATTGCTAGAAGATCCCACAAGAGTCCTTCTTATTTGTACACCTGATTCCTTTTCTCCCAAAATTTGAGATTCTGGATGATTCTTTTGAACATATCTAGATGGAGCCTTTTCAGACAACTCCTCTTCAGGTTCTTCACTGGGTGCAATGTTTGTATCATTATTGTTTGATGTAGAAGGATATGTGTCCTCATCATCTTCATCTGTTGTTTTCTTTTCTTCTTTTGGGGCTGCAGGAGACTCATCAATAACAACATCAATAAATTCAACAAACTTTCGAAGTCTTTTATTGTAACATTTATATGCCTTACTCCTAGAGGAGTAACCAAGAAATATTCCCTCATTTGCTCTGGGTTCAAATTTGCCAAGTTTTTCATCATTATTCTTGATAAAGCATTTGCTCCCAAAAATTCTAAAATGCTTTATAGTGGGAGGATTACCATACCAGAGTTCATATGGAGTTTTATCACTATTTACACGAACATGTGCTTTGTTGAGAATTTTTGTTGTTGTATGTGCTGCTTCTCCCCAAAATGTGTCAGGTGTTCCAGAATCATCAAGCATAGCTCTAGCCATTTGTTGAATTGTCCTGTTCATTCTTTCTACAACACCATTCTGTTGTGGAGTGCCAGCTACAGAGAACTGTCTTTTTATGCCGTGTTGTTCACAGAATTCAAGAAATTCTTTGGATGTATATTCTCCTCCTCAATCAGATCTGAGACACTCGATTTTTAATTCTAATTCATTCTCAATTAGTGCTTTGAAGATCTGAAATTTCTCAAATGCTTCATCTTTGTGTTTAAGCAGCCCAATCCAACACATTCTAGAGAAATCATCAATGAATAAGATATAGTATTCTTCACCACGGGGTGACTTTTTCCATATAGGTCCACATATGTCAGTATGAATGAGTTCAAGAGGCTTACTTGATGATCCTTCCTTGGAATTAAATTGTACCCTGGTTTTCTTACCGAATTGGCAAGATTTTCATATGATATTTTCAGGTGGAGTAATATTGGGAAGATCACGAACAGCTTTAAGTTTGCTTGATTTGTTGATTTGAGAGAAGCTCAGATGCCCCAACCTTCTATGCCATAGCCAATTTTCTGAATATTTACTCAAATAACATTGTTCTTTGGGGTTATTCAATATATACAGGTTGTTTGGAGTTCTTTTTCCTTTTATAATTTCTTTACCTGTATCAAGATCACGTACCACACATTCTTTTGAACTAAAGACAACTTCAGTTCCTTGATCACACATTTGACTTACACTTAACAAGTTATGCTTTAATTCATCCACATACATGACTTCATTAGCTTTCACCTTATCTTTTAGGAAAACAGACCCTTTTCCTTTAATGACCGCAGGAGTATCATTTCCAAATGTAACATTCTTCTCCTTTTCTAGAGAACTATATGCAAGAAGTTTGTCTTTATCACCTGTCATGTGTCTTGAGCATCCACTATCAATGTACCATTGGTTTTCTTCATCTTATGCAAATAATGCTATGCCAAAATTTTCAACCTGTAATTCCTTCTTTTTCCATACTTTGGAGCTTGAAGGAACATGTTCTTTTGGCTGAATTTTGCTCCTGCATTCAGATTCTTCATGCCCAAATTTATTGCAATAAGTGCATTCAACTTCATTTTGAAGAGGATAAAAGTTTTTATAAGTATTCTTCTTTGCTTCAATATTAATCCTTTTCTTTCTTGCTTCTCTTGTCATAATAGTTTTATATGCTACACATTGAACAGCTTTATGACCAAAATTGTGACATGAGAAACATTGTCCATTGAAGAAGAAATTTCTGCAATCATAAGATCTTCTATATGAATTTATCTGTTGATTGGTGTTTCTTTGAAAGACATTCCTGTTAGTTTTCCTTGAATTGAAATGATCATGCTTTACCTATAAAGATTCTTTATTCCCTTGCTGAGTGGCAGCATGTTGTAAACCAACTGTAACTGCTTTTAGATAATTTTGTGCTGAAGCCTGAGAAGATTCTCCGATATATCCAAGACTTGTCTTTATAAGAGGAGAACGTTGTACCTTGATAATCTCATCTAAGGTTTCAGACCCTTTAGCAAATCTAAGATTTAGAGTCTTTACTTTCTCAAGTTCTTTTCTTAAATCTACTGCTTCACACTCTAATTTCTCATTGTGTTTCTCTTTATCTTCAAGCTGATTTTTCAGAGTTTCTATGATTATTTTTCTCTCTTCTAAGAAAATTTTGAGTTTATTTTTTTCATTAAGAAAATCACTGTCTTCTAGAGCATCCACAAAGGTATCATTTTATTCTCTAGATTTTTTTTCGAATGCCATGAGAAGTCTAAGATATTTTTCACATTCTTCTTCACTGTCAGATAACCCATCACTATCTGCATGAGTATAGTAACTCTTTCTAGTGCTAAAATGATTCTTATTCCTTTTTGCTACTTCCTTTCCCTTTTTATGTGTTTCTTTATAAGGACACTTAGCAGCATAATGACCAACTCTTCCACAATCAAAACATTTGAAAGGAAGCTTACCTCTGAACCGTCCTGTGCGAAGTTGAAGTTTCTTTACAAATTTTATCTCATCTTCTTCTGAGATATATCCCGATCCTTCTGGTTTGTGTACTTCCTTCCCTTTTGTAGAGGTTCTAAAGACTTCTTCTTTGACTTCTGATGGTCCTCCTCTTCTCATTTCGTATGCAGTTAGTATGCCATGAAGTTGCACCATAGTAAGATTTTGAATATCTTGCTTTTCTTCAAGAGTAGAGACCTTTGAATCAAATTTTGTTATTAGTGATCTTAAGACTTTCTCAACCAAGGTAGATTCGGTTATTGTTTCTCCCATATTTCTCATACGATTTACAATATCATCAAGACGTAAAAATAAATTGGCAATGCTCTCCTCATTATCCATTTTTAGATTCTCATATTGAATTCTGAGAGTTTGGATTTTAGCACTTTTTACCTTTGCATCACCTTCATAACTTAGAATGATTTTGTCCCATATTGTTTTGGCTGTATTCAGCTGCATGACTTTGACAAATTCTGATTCAGTTAGACTTCCCAATAGACCATTGACTGCCTTTGCATTTGTTTCATAATTCTTTCTTTTCGTTGGATCTGTTGGTACTGCAGCTGGATATTGATATCCTTGTTCAAAAATTTCCCATACCTCCGCTCCCAGAGACTGAAGATAGGATCTCATCCTTGTTTTCCAGAAGATTAAATTGTTTCCATTAAAGAGCAGAGGCTTGATAGATGCTATTCCATCTTGATTTCTCATCTTGCTTGATCCTCCTTCTAGCGACTAAGCTTTTTAGAAGGACCTGCTCTGATACCAATTGTTGGGAAAAATACTGAGAGGGGGGGTGAATTAGTATTTAGGGCTGAACAATTTTCCTTTTCTTTCTCTTAAAAACATATGTTACAGTACTGCATCCATCATGTATGTCCAGATATCTTATTATGTCTTTACTTAGAGCATTGCATCAGATAAGCATTAAGCATGAACAGAAATAACAGAACAATCATAAACAACACATATGAACACCAGGATTTAAGGTGGAAACCCAATTCAGGAGAAAACCACCGCTGCTGTAATCTGAGTCTTCAATATTTATTATCGATAAAACATCTTACAATATATGCTGGTGTAGACTTATACCAGCATGCAGGCACCCACCTGCAGAAGGCTACAACCTTCTCTCATTTACCAGCCTCTCCTAGAAGGGAGCTACGACCCCCTGCTCTCGTTTACTAGCTTCTTCTGGAAGGGAGCTACAACCCCCTCACTGAAGGTTTCGACCCTCAGCACTACTGCGGACCACGTTTCATCAATATTCAAATCGGATCTAATAGCTCCCACACAACATACCTTGCAGGCCACCAGATTTATTTATTTTCTTCAGAGGTGCATCCTTAATTCAATAATTTGTTACCCATTCCAAACAGATATACTTCATAATGAATTATTCATTCACAACCCTTATACGTTCTTCATGATTGAAGCAGGAATTAATCATCATCTGATCTAAAGATCTTGATCAATCATCATATTCACAGGTGCGTCATAGATTCAAATATATCAGAGTTTATTCATACAGATATCTCTAAAAGAGATTCATTTATTATCGACCCTTTCGCACGCACACCTCGTTCTCTATTTCTCTTCTCCTTATATAGTTTTGCCTTTAGTAAAACCATGAGTCAAAACCACGAACCGCTAATGGTATTCCTGGACGGGGTAAAAATAGATAATCGGGTCCAACAATCTACTATAGTCATGACCTCCCCAAAACATACAAAATTGCTTTTACAACACGAAACGACCCAAAAAGAAACTTTATCTCTGCCATATAATTTTATGATTAATAAATCATTTACAATGGATCGGCATGGTCATAATCTTTAAAAACTTAGCTCCGGCCACCACCTATATGGTTAACAAACCAATCAAATTCCAATGAAATTTTAACCCCTACTTCAATCCTTGACCTCGGGCCCACATCGCAGCCGGCCATTTGCGATGTGCGATATGCAATGGCACGATCAAACAAAAGTGCGCAAAGTTAACATTTGCGATTTGTGATGGGATCGAATTGCAAATTGGCGATCAAAAATATGGCGGGACACTTTTTAATATGCGATGGTGTGATCGTGCGATGGCACGATGATCACATATCGCAAATATCCACATCAACAAGACATTTAAACACAAAACTTGCGATCTTGCGATTTGCGCTAAAGTGATGGGGACCACTTGTCCTCCCTTTTCAGAAATTTAAAGTCTTTGGATGTTTTATTCAATTTTAGTCTACAAAAAGACTTCGCCCATAACAAAAATTAATCCTCCTCTGCAATATTTGGCTGTGTCCCATCAACAATCTTTTCTCTGTCTATTTTTCCAATTGATAGTTTAGGTGTTGCTCCTGTCTTTACCTTTGTTTCCTGCAACTTTTATTTTCTATATTACATCTGACCTGATTTGTAGATACATCAGATTTACATCATTAACAAATAGGACAAGTTATTTTCCATCAAGGACAACTTCATCAAGTAGGTTGCCATCAAGGAAAACACTCTTCATCATATTGCCAACAGTATGTGGCAGATATATTTTAAAATTATTGTTGATGGTGTTAGTAGCTACCCTTGCACTCTAAAAAGTATCTGATATAGCTAGTCCCCAGTTACTTTACCTTTGAATTTGGAGCAAACATGTTTAGTTTTTATCTGGATATAATTTTTTGGCTTCTAGTGTTAGCCATCTATAATTTTTGTTACGCCTAATGATGGCTAGAATCAGTTTGCAGCCTTCAAGAAATAATTTCAAGCTAATGTGTTAGTTCTTGAAGCCTGGTTGTTCTCTCTGTCCAAAGAAACCTGCCTTCACTGATGTTTTCACTTCAAAATCCTCAAAGAAGCTTGCTGATATAAAAAGACTATTTCAAGCCTCCATTTCCACCATTTCTCATTTTTTCCCCTATATGACCTTCATTTACCCTTCATTCCCCATCAAAACCCCCTAAGACCTTATAAATCATCCTAATTTTGGTCTTGAACCTCTTTTTCCCTCTATCGGAACCTTAATAAACCCTCAAAAAACCTCACTTCGGCCTATTTTTCGCTCATTTTAACATTAGGGCTCAAGCGCCTTTCGGCGTCACCCTAGCCCCTTTTCATCATATGACCAAGCGCTAGGCCCATCGGCCCATCGGCATTTCGGCTTTTCGCGGGACTCCACGACCTTTTTCCTTTTAAAAGTGTTCCCTGCCTATGCGCTTTCCCACATTAATCTCTGATGTCGATCTAATCTAGATCGAATGGTCCTCGCCCCATCGACCATCGCACTTCGTCATTTCCCATTTCCACTTTACCAAACCTCTGCTGATGGATTCGTGACCGTCGATCTCCCCCAGGTCAGACAGTTCGCGCTTCATCACAAACCACAATGGGTAAATTTTGCCAACCCTTTTCTCCGCCAATGGATTCCTAACCATCGATCTACCTAGATATACGACACAGGCTCACTACGGGGGCACCCAACCAAGGTGGCCCGTACTCCCTAGTACCTTCACACCCTCAATCTCCACCATCGATCTTCTACTGATCCAACTGCCAATATTTTTCCCCGTTTCCCATTCACTGTGGAGGCACCCAGCCCCGAGATCCCTTCGTACCCTCGAGTCCCCCGTACAGTTAATCTCCACCATTGATCTCTTAAATGAGACAGATATCATTAATCCTCTCCTTTTAACTCCACCAATGGCACCTCCGCTACACGACAAAATTGTTGACATTGCTCGCTAGTCCCACCATTCCTCTGCCCCATTCATTCATTTCTACCATTCCTTGATATAATCTCAACCGTCGATCCTCCTGATTGAACGGTCTGCATTTTCTCCTAGTTTCCCCTCCTCTTGCACCATTTTTCATTTGTGCGATTTGGCGGAGACATCTGGGCTTTTGATCTACCTGATCGAATGGTCATTATAAGTCTTCGCGCCCAAATCACCAATTCTCCCCGTATGTGAAATTCTAATGCAAAATGAGCATTTTTATAGGGATACACCTCACTCTCTAACATGTATCACATTCCCCCAGGTCCATACTGCTTACCACCCAAATCCTACATGAATACCACCTCCGGTATTCCCGAAAACCGCCATTGCATCTCTTCGTGCCAAATTCAGTTTTAAACCTTCTTTTCATGGTTTCCTCCATGGAATCCACTCCGCTGCATCCACCTTCTTCCACACTTCTCCATAAGCCCTTGCTGAGCCTTCTAAAGTAGTCAAACCACAATACGCAGGATTTCCGTAATGGTTTATTGTTGCGTGCAGGTTTAATGGAAGCTTGATGTCGAAAGCCCTCCCATAGCCAAATATCAGTGGCAAAAGCCGCGGATGATGATCCTGGGCTGAAAAAATGCAAAAAATGGATTCACAAGGTTTGATTATCATTGTTTTATTAGTGTCTCATGAAAACTGGTTGAGTAGCAGAACCCCCAGTGCAGAAGCCCAGCCACATGTATAATACAACAAATAGTGAAGATCACAGATTAGAGATTAAGGGATAAAGGTTAGGCATAAAGAAATAAAATCAATGGCTTAACTTTTAGATCAAAGATAAAAACACAGTTAAAGCCAAATCAGTGTTAAACGACAAAGATGGACAAATCAGCAAAGGAGAGCTTCGAATGAAACATCAGTGAATCTATTTACTCATCCTAGGACTAAAGACACCTTGATAGTCATTATGCTGACAAAACCTCTTTAAATTGTTAAGGCAGTTATTGTAAAGGTATGGGTGGTCTAAAAACCCATACTTTCCACCTTACTTGTACCAGAAGAAAAGACAGAACCGTAGCAACCAGAAGACTTCTCCACAAAGACACTCTTTGGAGTTATTCCCAGCCTGACAATTAGGCCTCAAAGTCTACAAGAACTACTAGAATGGGAAAGAAATTAATGTAATATTTATGACACAGAATGGGCATTCAAATGCTTTTCTCCTCTGTTTTAATTAACCATTAAAACCATCTCTGTCACCTCTCCTCCCCATTCACCTATAAAGCCTATTCGAACTCTCATTGTAAGGGTTGGCATTTGATGAATTCTGAAGTAATACATAGACTACTACTTTGAAGAAGGATTGATGTTTTGAAGAAGTGTGGATGTCTTTGCTTTTCTGTTGATGAAGGAGGCTAGATCATTGGATCCCTGAGCCTGGTTTTGGTGAAGTACTCTCTATTTTTTAATGTTATTTCCTGTTTTTCGCTTTGTTCCATTATGCTTTGCTTGCAGTAGAGTAAAAAGCTTAGGCTAATAAATGTCTCCTAGAAGCACCTTAGGCCTGTTTACTCTTCACTGCCTTTATGTTTTCATCTGCTGAAGGTTTTATTGAGTAGTTTGACTGCTTTTAAACCCTTAAGCTTGTTCATTTCAAAATATTTCAAATAGTTGGTGTCAAGGTTGAATTATGGTTTTCCCTGCCTACTTGCTGCCTCCTGAAAGCTATTTCTGAAAACATCCTTCAAACGCTATTGTCTGCAGCTTGGCAGAGAGGATTTGTTCTGATCTTACCCTCCGTTTCTTGCTTAGATAGTCATATTTGAAGGTCTTTATAATTGCAGTCTTAGATTCCTGGGTGTTTCCCCTTTTATGAATGCAGTTAGTTGTGTTTCTTATATGTTTTCTAACTCCTTTAACTGAAACAATTAGAAGAAACAAAGTGTTCCTCTTCTTCTTTGTCTTACTTGAAAGTTTTTCTTGTTCATGTTATCTGCATAAATCATGTTGGTAGAATTCATGGTTAGCCCTGGCTATTGAATATTTCTTTATGTTTAGATAGTGTTGCAAGTCCCTCAGTTGAAAGGTATACATGATTAAGGAGTCTTAACAACCCTTAAAGCTTTACTTTTCCTTCCAAATCCTTGATGTTCATCTCATCCCACCTATATGATCCCACAGATCCATTGACTAAGTTAGATTTGCCCTTTGATTCCCCAAATTCATAAATCAGAACTTTTTAGACTTCTACATGACTCCACTGCCCAATGGCTTGTAGATTTCCCCACTCTATCTATGTTGCCTGAATCATCTATGTCCAACCAACAAACAAACAAATTTGCACTTCATAACTAGTCTAAAATCAACCTCTTAAAAGCATAAAGCTATATCCTTACAAACATATTGAGAGATCCCTCTCTGAGACTAGGAGGGCTAGATCCTAGAGCTCTAAAGCTTGGTTTGAATGTTTCCTTGTCATTTGGTTTTCCAATCATCCAAATCACAGGACCCCAACATAATCAAATATGTTCTCCAATCTCTGCCCATATACCTCTTTTCCGTTTTGGCTACACCTAAATGGGTCCTTAAATCCATCTGCAACCTTCAAAGAACCTTTCTCTAGGGTGGATCCAAAGACAAGCACAAATGGGCGCTAGTCAAATGGAAAGAAGTTTGTATGCCAAAAACTCAGGGTGGATTTGGCCTAAGAGATCCGGAGCATAGCAACACCATCATGGGCACCAGTATTTGGTGGAAATGGGTCTCATACCCACAAAAACCTTGGGAAACCTTGTGGGTGGCCAAAAAATACCGAAAATTTGCCCAAGGAGGAACTAATCAGATTCAATATTTCTCTTGGAGGATCCCAAATATGGAATGCATCCAGTCAACATAAAAATCTGATCCAAACACACAGTTTTTGGAAATTTTGCGATGATGCTCAAGCCCATTTCTGGGAAGATTCATGGCATCAAATTCCAAGCCTCTCCTCGATCTTCCATCGCCCCATCTGGAGCATGATTTTACAGGTGAGAGAACAAAATTGTGTCTAGGAATTTTGGACTAATGATGTAACTCAAGGATTCATGAATTGGTTCCCCATCGATAGATGGCAAGAAGACTTGAACAATGAACAACACAAAGATATATGGGAGGAATTAACAAAAAAAAGAATCAGAACTCCACAAGGGCCAGACCTCCTCCATTGCGGACATGCTCCAAGGGGAAATTACTCAACCAAGGAAGCCTACCACCTTATTCAATCTCCAATCCCTGGCCCCTCAAATTAGCTATGGAAAAATATATGGAAAACTAAGCTCTGGCCCAAATTCGCTACTTTTTAATGGTTGCTAAGCAAAAGGCGCATCCTCACATGGGATAATCTTGTGAAGAGTGGATTTGCTGGTCCTTAAAGGTGTCCTATATGCCAGAATGACATCAAAACTATCAATCACTTGTTGGACCTCTTCCCCATATCCAACACTCTCTAGGTCAGGATTGAGATCCTATGAAAAAGATCCAACTGAGACTGGGGCAACATCACCAACACCATCGGCGGGTGGAAGGACAATCATTATTCCAAAAATCTCTTAAATCACCTATGGCATCTCATTCTAGGCCTACTCACATGGAACCTCTAGAAAGAATGAAATAGAAGGATATTTAAAGATGCAGTTTTAACTCAAGAACATATCTGGGCCAAGCTACTCGGCAACTTAGAAGAAACTCTTGCCTTAGCACACCAAGGGAAGGATGATTTCCCAACAACCACAACTGAATACATCATCTGGAACAATTGGAATATGAGTATTGAACCCCCCATGGAGAAATTCCCCTCACGTATAGGTAGGATCAGCTCTCCTAAAATCTGGAATCCCCCCCCCCTGGCTGGACTCTTCAAATGCAACTTTGATGGAGCCTCCAAAGGCAACCCAAGGGAAGCCGAATTTGGCAACATCTTCAGAGACTCCAATGGAAACCCCTTACACATCTATTATGGAAACTTGGGGTGGGATAACAACAACTCAGCAGAATTGGAGGGGCTTATCAAGGGGATCTCCATGTCCATTGAGCTCAATTGTTTCCCACTGGAAATGGAAGGAGATTCTCAACTCATTATCGAAGCTGCAACTCGCATCCTCCTTGGCTCTTCATCCACAAAGGTATCTACGATTTGGAGGCTTTAAAACCACCTCAATCATCTGGAACATTTGTTGCAACATCATAATGCCATGACATTTCATCATGTTCGTAGAAAGGAAAACATTGTCACTTATTTCCTGGCCAACAAAGGAGTGGATAGAAATCTAATGCTCTACCACTCTAATTTCCATCATATCCAGGATGAAATCCTTCATGAGAGTTGCCTCAATCTCCTTCAAAAGTATCAAACTCCCCCGTATTCAGGTGAAAACTCCAGAATGAGTGACGACGACTCCTCCCATGATTAGTTTGATGCCACACTGGAACACCAGCTCCTACATGATGCAGAAACTCAAATCGCTGATTAATTTTGTCATTGCTCTACCACACTTGGCCTCTCGACACACCACGCATCACATGAAGGCACACTTGGATTGTCCCTCCCTCCCTCTACGCTCGAATTCAGTGCCTCATGCCTTCAAAAGGCACAGAGGCTCCTCAATCATCCATTTCGCCTTCTCATCCAACCCGTCCGCGAGCTATCTCTCTTATCAGGATCATCTGCATATCCTTTTTCTTTTCTTTTATTTTGAAAATAAAAAATACAAAAAATCAGAAAATCAGAAAAATGTATGCTATAGTATAATGTTTTTATACTATAACACAGAAAAAAGAAATGTTTTTCCAAAAAGTGTATCATTAAGCTTTATTTGGATGTATGTTATAAGTCTCGTGTTTAAGCCGCGAGCAAGTTTCCGAGCGGAAACAGCACGCCTTGAAGATTAAGATCAGAAGAGGAATTGCGGAGGTGCGAAAAGCTCGAGAGTTAGCGAATCATGAACCCCCGCAGTTGACCCGTTTGACCTCGAGTAAATGATGATCGACGGTGTGGATGCATTGCGGGGGGGTCCATCCGAAGTCTGTCGCCGTACTCTAAGAACCCCCGTGATGACGTCATGAGGTGACATGGAAGACAACTGTCATTCATAACGACAGCTTTTACATGTCATCTCAGGCATTTAATTCGGGTTTGTGTAGCTGTTAAATGGTTCTTTATCCCGTTTTGAAAATTATTTGCATTCTGTTTTCTTTTGAGCAGTATCATCGCCACTTTTCTGTGTTCCACTACTCCTGTTGTATGTTCAGTCATGGCCAAACGAATTATCCACATTCCACTCATGGACAGTGAAAAAGATATTCAAGATACAGTGTCTTATGTAAACCATCCCTTATTGTATCATCAAGTGACCCTAAACGCTGAGAAATCCCCAGTTTTTTCCGCCATGAAGAATTCCGGTATACTGTCCGCCTGTATCCCAAAAGCCCATTTCTTTCCCGAGTTTATCTCATGGCTGGTCTCTTCAATGTATCCTGGTAAGTGCTTCATGAAATCGTAGATACATCCAATGGCTAAGCATAAGTATCGCAGGTGGAACAAGAGAAAGAAGAATTGCGCGCGAAATTACCGCTTTTAAAAGATGAAGAATTGTCCAAAGTAAAGCAAAAGCGCCATTTCATTATAAAACCATATTGAAAATCATACTTGTAATTTTGTTTTTCCTGCTGTGTGATGCGTATCCTCAAGCATGACGCACAACTCAAAGACAAGAGATGAAGATAAGGAGATCTGGCGGAAGCCGGAACGAATTAGAAATGGCCACCAAGGTCATACAGATACTAGAAAATGAAGCAATGGGAATAAGCGGAAATTACAAATGGTCAAGCCGAGATAAAATCTTAAAGAAAGTTAAAGTTAATATTTCCCTTATAAAGGCTAAAAGATATTATTTCAAAATTATATCGCAGATGAAGTCAAATTGGAATTCCCTGAATATAGTTGCTAAAGAGAAAAGCCTCATCTCAGAACATGAAGAGGAGATATTATCTGAAAAGCAGACGACCATTAAAAGAGAAAATTGGGCTAGGAAGTTTATAAATTTTATCAATTCCAAATCAGACGAAGAATTAGAAGATATTGGAATACAAGACATGTATTTTTATGCTGAGGAAATTAATAAGATGATAATTAAGAATGATCTTCGGAAGGTTGCAGAGAAAAGGTTACTGGGAATCAAGGAGACAGTAAACAAGTTTGATATATCATTTGAAAAATTGACCAGAACAGGTTTACCTTCATGCTGGACTGAGAAAGGAAATATCATGTCATGGAAGTTTTATGAAGATCAGTTAACATTAGCAAAAAGTAAGGAAGATAATAGGCACGAAAAGACACAGGTCTTAAAAGGAGAAACTGTGTTTAACTTCTTGCATAGGCATTTCAATTTGCTATGGATGGTGAAGAATCTCTTTACAGGAAAACCTACACACAGTAAAATTGTGGCATTCAGGATAGAATATCAAAGTTTCAAAAATTCCTCGACAACTCAAAATGAGCTATGGAAGAAGTGCAAGAAATTTTCAATGGACTCAACAAAAGAGGTCCCAACGGCTCAACCAAAAGTAGCCGTTGATTCAACAACCGCTTCAGGAGCAGCTGTTCTCATAGATTAGAAGTTTTCAAATTCTCATTATGTTATTTCTCAAAATCATGTAAATGTAATAGAACCTTTTTGAGGCATGTGCCTCCGTAACAGTCAGTAGTTTAAGCAGTTAGAATTAGTTAGGGCAGTTAGAATCAGTTTCATTAGTGGAAACTGTTTTGTGATACTGTATTTAAAGACAATTTTAAGAAAGATGAAGGTTCCGAGTTTTTGAACCTTGAAGCCAAAATTTTGTACTCAAGAATGAAAAATTAATGAAGAAGTATGCAAGTTTCTACCATTTGTTTATGTTGAAAAGTTTTTCTGTTTACATGATGTTCTCCTTTCTATGACTAAAATGGAGTACGAGCTGCAGGTCTCTTTAGACATATGTATTTAAGAGTTAAACAAACCTTAATAGGTGCTCCTTTGTTTTAAATTTATGTTATTCTAATTCTTCAGGATTTTAAAATGATAGATTTTGTTCTTGACAGCATATCAGATTGAAATTCTCTTCTATTTTCTTCCGTTTTCAATTCAGCATAAGTGATAAATAGCATTGCAGAACTTTCATTGATTTGATACTTGGGTGTTACATAATCACCGTTCAGGGTTTATAAGATAGAGGCATACATATAATCACTTGTGACACAAACAGATAATGTCTTAAGCATAATCCTTTTCACAGCTAAGGAATTGTCACTTAAGGTACAACATTAATTGGCGTCGTTGCTGGGGACGAAGTTTCGAAGATTTTCCCTGGGTTTAGTTTACATTTCCTCTGGTTGTTCAGAGAAGAGGAAATAATAAGCTGTGTTTGTTTTAAAATAGCTCTGGCTCCTAAGAAACCTCACACGAGGTCAGATACCTCTCAGCAAAAAGTTCCTGTTTTGTCTGATCCTGAGAAGCTCGTCTCAAAGAAGAGCCAAAAAACAAAAATAGTTGACACACCAGAAGTTACACTGCTTGCACCAGGCAGCAGTTCACGCACTTTCTCGTCCAAGAAAGTTTCCAAGAAACTCATTTTCTCGGAAGGAAAATCATCACCTTCATCCATTCATTTTCAAGAACCTACGTTAGAAGAGCAATCTTTGGAGTTTGTGTCTTTCCCTTTTATAGAAACTCAGCCCCATACAACTTCCAGCTCTTCTGCAATTTTTCATACTCCAACTCCTATATCAGTTGTTCCGCCTCATTCATCCCCACCTACAACTGGTATTCATTTTACCCCCACTCAAGGAGCAGTTCATTCGGGCATAAGCATGGCGGCCCCTGCTTTTTTGATAAATAGATATGCACCATTAAATCTACCCCAACCACTGCATGATATGCCTCAGGAGTATCTCAAGTTACTCCCTAGATTTACTGGTGAAGATGAAATCACTGCAGAACAACACTTGCCCCTGTTTTGCACATTTGCTGAGAATTTAAATGTTGAACATTTGGACGTTGTAATGAGACTTTTTGTTCAGTCTCTAAGTGGAGAGGCAAGGAAATGGTTTAAAGGATTGCCTAATGGTACCATAAATGATTGGGATGCCCTAGAAAGACGTTTCACCGAGAGATGGGGTGAAAAAAGGGACCATGGTTATTCTTTGACAGAATTCAATGCAATAAAGAAGAAATCTGATGAAAACATGAATGATTTTGTGAAAAGATTTAATAAATTGTATAATAGTTTTCATGTTGAAATGAAACCCCCTCCTATTGGAGCAAGGGTCATTTTTTCTGGTGCATTTGAACCAGAGTTCAGTTTCACATTGAGAGAAAGAAGGTCTCCTACTTTGGAGCAGATTCAAACTGATGCTCTAAAGATTGAGGCTAATATGTCTGCTGCTGGTAAAGTTCAAGATAAAGGAAAAGCTAAAGAAGAAGCCTCAGCTCATGACCAGAGAATTGACGATATGACTAAGGTCATAAAAAATTTGTCTAATAAGTTGGTGAAGTTAGAAATAGACAATAATAAGCCTGCAAGACAGAATAGAGGGGTTTTTAATCCCCAGTTTAAAAAACAGCCCCTGCAGATTCTACAAAGAGAAAGAAAAGATAAAGATCAGGTGCAAGCACCCTTGTATATAGAGCCAGCTCCATCCCGCTCAGCGGATGATGAAGATGAAAAAGAGGATGACGCTCGAATTTCTGCTGTCTACATGGAAGATGATGAAACCGAAGAAGAAACAGAGGAAGAAGGAGTGGAAGAAGATGAAGAAACTGATCTTTCATTCGATCAAGAAGAGATGGATGACTATTGCAGACAGTTCACGGACTTCATGCAATCAAAATTACATAAAAAATACGATTTGAGGTCAAAAAAGAGGTTAAGAACTCAAGATGATGAGGAAAAGGAATCAGAATCAGTACCTGCTCCGATGGCGACTCCATTACAGAAAAATCAGATTAAGAAATTAGATAAGGGGAAACAGCTCATGAATGAAGAAAAAGAGAAGGAAAAATAGCAAGTTGGGGCTTCTCAAACAAAGAATAAGGACCCTAATATTTTGGAGAAAGTTGTTACTATTTAGAATCAAGGCCTAAATTTCAATAAAAATCAAGAAGAACCTGAAAAGTTGACAAAACAAAATCAAACTTTCAGTTTGTCGAAAGAGTTGGAGAAAGTAAAAATTCAAGTACCTCTTCTCGAGTTAATAAAAACACCTGGTTATAAGAAGGAGATTGCAGAGTTTATCAATTTATCTCAGTCTGATGAAGTGGGCGATATAGTAAATATGCAGGAAGAAAAACCAGTGGTTACCTTCAGGCCTCATGTTGAAGAGGTAGATTCATCCGTTCCTCCTTTTTATATATCACTTATGTTACATGATTTTGTTTTACACAATTGTATGCTAGATTCTGGTGCATCCCACAATCTGATGCCATTGTGTGTGATGAAAGAGTTGAATCTACAAATCACTAAGCCATACAGAGATCTTTATTCTTTTGATTCAAAAAGGGTGAAGTGTGTGGGTCTTATTAAGGATATGGTTGTTACATTGGCTCAAATCCCAGCCAAGAGCATTATGATGGACGTGGTAGTGGCAGATATTCCAGCCAGATTTGGTATGCTATTATCTAGATCTTGGGGGGCAAAGCTTGGAGGAGTTTTAAAGCTAGATTTTACATATGCCATCATTCCTGTTTTTAATGGGGAAGAAAGGAGGTTGTATAGAGAAACTAGGTTTCAAAAAACTGCTACCAAGAAAGATGTAGGTAATTCACCTATTTATGGCCAAGAGAAGGATGATCTGTCTTGTTTCATGCTGCATGAAGATGCAGAATTTGCTGAAGAAACACAAGGGAAGCTCCCTTTAGCTATTTTACATAAGGAGCTGCATTCAAACAAACTTTGGAAGTGTTATTTTGATGGCGTGTTTTCTAAAGAAGGCACTGGAGCTGGTTTCATTTTTGTATCTCCGGAAGGTAACATTGTACCTTTTTCTTTCAAATTGGAGTTTGAGTCCACTAATAATGTAGCGGAATATGAAGCATTAATCATTAGTCTGCAAACAGCTAAGAAAATGGGAATTTAGTCTATGACCTTGTTTGGTGATTCTGAATTAATCATAAAACAAATAAAGAATTTGTGTCAAACTAAACATCCCAGATTAAGAGCATATAGGAATGAGGTTTGGGATTTAATTGAAAACTACTTTGAAGCTTTCAACTTACAGTTTGTTCCAAGGGAAGAGAATAGAATGGCTGATTCTTTAACAATTGCAGCCAGTACATTCAAGCCTCCGATCAATCCGAGACTAAGATATGAAATTGAGATGAGATATAGACCTTCAATCCCGGACAATGTCAAACATTGGCAGGTCTTTGAGGATGATGAACAAATTAAGCAATTTTTGTTGATGATTGAAGATTTTGAAGATCATCAGATTGATTTGGAAACTGATGAAGATGAGTTGGCTGGTAAGACTCTGAAAAAGAAGATTGGTGGTCAGGAGATTATTCAGTTGAAAGACAATGTTTTGCCAAGAGGTTTGGTGCCTCTCGAAAGGCTGTTTGATGCTAATTATGTGGCAGTAAATCAGAAGAAAGCACAGCAAGATAATAATGTGGAAGATTGTAATTTGGGAACTCAATATGAGCCTAAAATGGTAAAATTGTTCAAAGGCCTTCCAAAGGACTATAAACAAAGGTACGTAGATCTGTTCAAACAATTTGAGGATGTATTTGCTTGGTCATATGATGACCTGAAGACTTATGATAAGAGTATTATTCAACATAAAATTCCATTGAAATAGGGATTCAAACCACATAAACAGAAACTTCGACAAATCAATCCATTATTGTTGGCCCCGATTGAAAAGGAGGTAAAGAAATTGCTGCAAGCTGAAATAACTGTTCCTCTCAGATATTCTGATTGGGTTTCCAATCTGGTACCAGTCCGAAAGAAGAATGGAGAGATAAGGCTGTGTGTAGATTTCAGGAATTTGAATAGGGATTCATTGAAGGATAATTATCCTTTGCCGAAGATGGATTTTGTCTTGCAAAAAGTAACTGGAGTGTACATGTTATCAATGGTAGATGGTTTTTCAGGATATAACCAGGTTGTTGTGGAGAAGGAAGATCAAAATAAAACTGCTTTCACTACACCCTGGGGTACATTCATGTATGCCAGGATGTCGTTTGGCCTGATGAATGCAGGGGCCACGTTCCAAAGAGCGATGGATATTTCATTTGTGGGAGATGAGTTTGTGGTTGTTTATCTGGATGATGTCACATTTTTTTCAAATTCTGATGAGGAGCATCTACAGCATTTGCAAAAAGCCTTCCTGAAGTGTAGAAAGTATGGTTTATCGCTAAATCCTAAAAAATATTTGTTCGCTCTGGAGGAGGGTAAACTCCTGGGATATATTGTTTCTAAAAAAGGAGTGAAAATTGATCCAGCGAGAGTCGAAGCAATACAGTCCATTCCACTACCCAGAAGTAAGAAAGATATTCAGAGGTTCCTTGGGAAAATTAATTTTCTGAGAAGATTTGTTCCTAATTACGCAAAGATTGTCAAGAAAATAACAGACATGTTGAAAAAAGATGCAGAGGTGAAGTGAGACAAAGAACCAAGAGAATCTTTTCAAAGAATTAAAGAAGCTCTGAAGGAAGCACCTGTTCTAATAAGTCCAGACTATCTGAAGCCATTTCAAATTTTCTCATTCGCATCTTCCTCAACAATTGCTGGTGTGTTATTATAGAGAAATGAAGAAAAATGCGAACAACCTGTAGCGTATTTCAGTAAGGGGCTCCGAGATGCAGAGTTGAAGTATAATATATTGGAGAAACAAGTATATGCTCTGGTGAAAGCACTAAAAGCGTTCAGAACCTATATTCTTCATTCCCAAATTTTAGCATATGTTCCTAATTCTGTTGTAAAAGATGTTCTAGTATAGAGTGATGTGGACGGGAAAAGGGGCAAATGGATTGCTAAAATCCAAGAATACGACCTGGATGTTAAGCCGACGAAATTGATTAAAGGATTGGGGCTAGCAAAATTGTTAACAGAGTCAAATTTCCAAGCACTGGGAATTAATTTATTGGCACTGGTAGAGGAGGTCGATGGAGAAACAAGTGATTTTCAGTCAAAGCCAGCAATTAAATATAAATTCCTCTGCTCAAATTGGTACAAGGATATTGTTCATTATTTATGCTTTCTTTCTTGTCCTCCTTCGATAGATAGAACTAAATACAAAGCTTTGAAACTTAAGGCTCAACCTTATGTCATAATTGAAGCAAAGCTATATTGGAAAGACCCTGCTAGTGTGTTATTGTTATGTTTGACAGAGGAGGAAGTTCCAGAAGTAATCAAAGAATATCATGAATGCTTGTGCGGAGGTCACTACAGTTGGAAGATAACTGCTCATAAAGTTTTCAAATCAGGTTTCTATTGGCCATCTGTATTTGCTGATGTTTATAAAGCAGTCAAAAGTTGTCAAAAATTCCAGCTGTTTGCAGAAAAGAAAAAGTTAGCACCTTTACCTCTTCTCCTTGTTTTTGTCGGAGAACCTTTCAGACAATGGGGATTGGATTTCATTGGAGAAATCAATCCACCATCTAGTGGACAATTTAAGTGGATCCTTACTGCTACAGATTATTTTACAAAGTGGGTAGAGGCAATTCCTACCAGGAAGGCAAATGATTTGGTGGTTATGAAGTTTTTAGAAGAAAATATCTTTAGCAGGTTTGGATGTCTAGTAAAGATTGTGACAGACAATGCCCAAGTTTTCAGCTCATTCAGGTTTATTAATTTCTGTCAGAATTACAATGTGATATTGTCTCATTCTACAACTTATCATCCACAGGGAAATGGATTGGCAGAATATTCTAACAAAACATTGGTAAAAATTTTGAAGAAGACAATAAATGAAAACCAAAAGAATTGGGATTCAAAGCTAGTTTTTGCTCTATGGGCAACAAGAATGACTACTAAGAGGTCCACTGGTAAGTCACCTTATGAACTAGTATATGGTACTCAGGCATTGTTTCCCACCCAGTTGGTGAAACCTTGTCATCTCTTTCCTTCAAGATGCTCAAGCAGAACCTAATGCCATGATTAGAAGAATGAATAATGTAATGGAGTTAAGTGAAAGCATAAATAAAGTTCGGGAGAATTTGCTTACTTATCAGTAAAAAATGAAGATAATATTTGACATGAAAGCAAAATAAATCATGTTTCAGAAAGGAGACCTGGTATTAAGGTGGGATACCCGAAGGGAAGACAAAGGGAAACACGGAAAATTTGATCCCTTGTGGTATGGTCCGTTCAAAATCAATGAAGTCGGGTTGAATAATACTTTCATGCTGGAAAATCTTGAAGGAGAAGTATTAGATATGCCTGTGAATGAGAAATATCTAAAGCATTATTTTCGGCACTAAAGAGATGTTTCACTATCATTTTATATATCCGGTGTGATCATTGTACATTTTCCATCAAGCAACTTTTGACTCCATGCCTGAAGTGAAGGCACTAATCTGCAGGTTCTTAGTGTTTCGTGGCAAAAACACTATCCCCAGGTGGAGCCAAATGTTGTGGATCATCTGCATATCCTTTTTCTTTTCTTTTATTTTGAAAATAAAAAATACAAAGAAATCAGAAAATCAGAAAAATGTATGCTATAGTATAATGTTTTTATACTATAACACAGAAAAAAGAAATGTTTTTCCAAAAAGTGTATCATTAAGTTTTATTTGGATGTATGTTATAAGTCTCGTGTTTAAGCCGCGAGCAATTTTCCAAGAGAAAATAGCACGCCTTGAAGATTAAACTCTGAAGATGAATTGCGGAGTTGCGAAAAGCTCGAGAGTTAGTGAATCATGAACCCCCGCAGTTGACCCATTTGACCACGGGTAAATGATGATCGACGGTGTGGATGCATTGTGGGGGGGTTCGTCCAAATTCTGTCGCCGTACTCCAAGAACCCCCGCGATGACGTCATGAGGTGACATGGAAGACAGCTGTAATTCATAAAAACGGCTTTTCCACGTCATCTCAGGCATTTAATTCGAGGTTTGTGTAGCTGTTAAATGGTTCTTTATCCCATTTTGAAAACTATTTGCATTCTGTTTCCTTTTGAGTAGTGTCATCGCCACTTTCCCGTGTTCCACTGCTCCTGTTGTCTGTTCAGTCATGGCCAAATGAATTATCCACATTCCACTCATGAATGGTGAAAAAGATATTCAAGATACAGTGTCTTCTGTAAACCATCCCTTATTGTATCATCAAGTGACCCTAAACGCTGAGAAATCCCCAGTTTTTTTCGCCATGAAGAATTCCGGTATAATGTCCGCCTGTATCCCAAAAGCCCATTTCTTTCCTGATTTTATCTCATGGCTGGTCTCTTCAATGTATCCTGGTAAGTGCTTCGTAATGAATTATAGGAGCATTCAATGGTCGTTGGTAAGTAAAGACAGGCGGAAAAAGAGAAAGAAGAATTGCATCAGCAATTACTGCGGAAAGATGAAGAATTGTCCAAAGTAAAGCAGACTGCCATTTCATTACAAAACCATATTGAAAATCATACTTGTACTTTTTTTTTCCCTACAGGTGATGCAGATCCTCAAGTACAGATTGCATAGCTCATCACAGAGATGAAGATGGCAGAAGGAGATCTGAAGTGAGCTCAATCAGAGTTAGAAACGGCCACCAAGGTCATACAGATACTAGAAAATGAAGCGAATGGGAATAAGCAGAAATTACAAAAGGCTGAAGCTGAGATCAAAGACCTTAAAGAAAATTTAAAAGGTAATATTTCCCTTATAAAGGCTAAAGATATTATTTGGGGTGAAATTATATCAGAGATGAAGTCAAATTGGAATTCCCTGAATATAGTTGCTATAGAGAAAAGCCTCATCTCAGAACATGAAGAGGAGATATTATCTGAAAATCAGACGGCCATTAAAAGAGCAAATTGGGCTAGGAAGTTTATAAATTTTATCAATTCCAAATCAGACGAAGAATTAGAAGATATTGGAATACAAGACAGATATTTTTATGCTGAGGAAGTTAATAAGATGATAATTAAGAATGATCTTCGGAAGGTTGCAGAGAAAAGGTTACTGGGAATCAAGGAGATAGTAAAGAAGTTTGATATATCATTTGACAAATTGACCAGAATAGGTTTACCTTCATGCTGGACTGAGAAAGGAAATATCATGTCATGGAAGTTTTATGAAGATCAGTTAACATTAGCAAAAAGTAAGGCAGATAATAGGCACGAAAAGACACAGATCTTAAAAGGAGAAACTGTGTTTAACTTCTTTCATAGGCATTTCAATTTGCTATGGATGGTGAAGACTCTCTTTACAGGAAAACCTACACACAGTCAAATTGTGGCGTTCATGATAGAATATCAAAGTTTCAAAAATTCCTCGACAACTCAAAATGAGCTATGGAAGAAGTGCAAGAAATTTTCAATGGACTCAACAAAAGAGGTCCCAACGGCTCAACCAAAAGTAGCCGTTGATTCAATAACCGCTTCAGGAGCAGTTGTTCTCATAGATTAGAAGCTTTCAAATTCTCATTATGTTATTTCTCAAAATCATGTAAATGTAATAGAACCTTTTTGAGGCATGTGCCTCCGTAACAGTCAGTAGTTTAAGCAGTTAGAATTAGTTAGGGCAGTTAGAATCAGTTTCATTACTGGAAACTGTCTTGTGATACTGTATTTAAAGACAATTTCAAGAAAGATGAAGGTTCCGAGTTTTTGAACCTTGAAGCCAAAATTTTGTACTCAAGAATGAAAAATTAATGAAGAAGTATGCAAGTTTCTACCATTTGTTTATGTTGAAAATTTTTCCTGCTTACATGATGTTTTCCTTTCTATGACTAAAATGGAGTACGAGCTGCAGGTTTCTTTATAAATATGTATTTAAGAGTTAAACAAACCTTAATAGGTGCTCCTCTGTTTTAACTTTATCTTATTCTAATTCTTCAGGATTTTAAAATGATAGATTCTGTTCTTGACAGCATATCAGATTGAAATTCTCTTCTATTTTCTTTTGTTTTCCATTCATCATAAATGATAAATAGCATTGCAGAACGTTCATTGATTTGATACTTGGGTGTTACATAATCACCGTTCAGGGTTTATAAGACAGAGGCATACATATAATCACTTGTGACACAAACAGATAATGTCTTAAGCACAAATACTCTTTCGCGCCCAAGGTCTGCCGCCGAAGGTAAAACATCTTCCTTCACCTATCTCTCTTCCGCCGCCCACCGCCGCCTAGCCTACCTCGTGTGCCTCCCACCGCCACACTCCCTATTGCGTGCTCTGTCCCTACAACGCTCCCCCCCGTTATGCGGCCCCCTATTACATGCCCCTGACAGTGCCCCTCCCATGTGCACCTCCCTCTTGCATGCCCCCTACTTTGTGCCTCCTTGCTGCGCGATCTCGATGCAAGTCCCCCTACCTGCGTCCCCCCCCCTCGTACGCCCCCCTGCTCTCTACCTTGTCTCACACATCCAATCCCCATCCTCTATTTGACAGTCTCCATGCCCTATGGAAATGTGTACCATATCAGGGAAGCAAGGTAGAAAAGTAGAGGGCACTTGGGTCACTCCCACTGTGGCCAGGACCAGCGTCTGGAATCCAATGAGCTATCCTCACTAGGATGCCATGACATGTCAACTACCTAAACACATGACAACACTCAAGAGGAGATTGTTCAGCTGTCGGAGAAGAAAATGGGAAAAAGAGGCCACAACAAATCCACCATTGCGTAATCTAAATTTCCAACACCCCATAAAATTTAACCGCTTCCAGTCCATGAGCTTGCGGAGGAGGAGAAAAATGTTTGGATTATGGAATCGAATGGTGTTTGGACCATATTTCCTAATTTCAAGTATCATATTTCTCCCATCTTCCACGCGACCCCTATGAAGCCTCCTTGTGTGCCCACAGCTAAGGAGAAATCCTTTGCAAGAGAATATGGATGCCTAATTGAGGAGGAGAACCACGCAACAGGGGAAGATGAAAGGAACTCCATGACTGCTTAATAACAAGGTTCATCTTTGATTTTTGTCTTCTCAGGATATACTTCAACTATTTTGTTTTCATATGTGTCACTGAATATTTTGTAAATCAAGACTGTTTGAATCTCTTAAGGGGCTATTTTCCTCCCATGAGGCAACCCCAAACATGGTTTATTTTGAAAACTTACAGGTCAGGGATTGGCTAAGTACTTCTTTCCATCCCTGCCCATAGCCTCTGTAAAGTTTCTTTTATGATCTCAATATATTTTAGCCTAACTTACAAAAAGAAAAAGTTAAATATGTGGGATATAACACTGGAATTTGATCTCATGAAAGCTCAAGGAATAGAGAATATATTATTTTTTATCTAAAACCTCGTTAAGAAATTTATAAGACTACACACCACATATATAAAAGAGAAGTATGTTCTGATAATTAATCAAGGCGACTCATAACATTCAGTCTCAAGCACAGTACCCAAGGATGATTGGGATGATCACTAAATGTGTACCTAAAATCGAATATTGATCTAGCAACAGCATGGACAGACTATGTTCTAGAATACTAGTCATGGCAATATCTCTTCCTAGTGAGTGTGTGCATCACAGTGATTTTAAATTTATGTTTGTGAGCATCAATTGTGAATCATAACTAATCACTTCTAAGGATCCTTTGAATCAGAAAACTAATTCAATAGAAACACCTAAGTTGTAAGATCTCAAACCAATGAACCTATCTTAATAAGAGCTAGAAAAAGGCTTCGGTGTCCCTCAGAAAAATAAGTTGTTGATTAGGAAAATAATATCACTTATGTTCAATTGTTGTCATGAAAACCTTCCTTATAGGTCATTCTAGGCAAATTCCTTATCAATATCCTTTTGGCTAGTTTTTGGTTGAAGCTCTTTTGTAGAGATGAATGCCCCATCTGTCATATATGTTGTGTCGTTATGGAGAAGTGGTCATGCTTATGTACAAATTTCCTTGTACAACCTCCCCATAATTTTGTAGATACTGAGTTATGATTTTTATAAACTTTATATCTTTATTCATACAAACTACAATGTTAAAGGCTAGGGAGTTGGGAATTATCTCTTAGAAGATAGAATATATAGCACATATAAAATAAATCATCATCATGAAGTTTTCAGTTTCAAAAATACTTCACAAATTATAGAAGTTCTAGATTAGAAGACGTAGTCCCAATATATAAAGGAAAATCAATATTTTATCAAATAAATAAATTATGGTTCACACGCATTCATTAACTATACTCCCAATATTTACCCATTGTGTATTCATTGTAATCAGCATAATCATCCACAAAAATATTTATATTTGATAAGGAAAAAATAATTATTTAATTCCATAATATTGTTAGATCCATTCTCACTGTGTCAAGATAGCTCTTCATTTGGGAACTAGATTGTCAATACACAATACACTGCCAAGAATAAAATATATGGCCTCACTTTTTTCCCAAATAATTTTTGTTGTGTTTCTACATAGTACAAGGATGCCTACCAATGCCTATACAATTCAATAAATATATCTTCTTATGTACAAACCACTCACAAGTATTTGCATCATCAATCGAGTTATTTTTTGTCACCCATTTTTCATACCAACATTAAAAGTGGGAAGAGATGGAAATGCCAACTTTTAACTTTTAAAATTACAACTCCCATCTAGATTATACTATAATGTTTTTTAAGTCTTTCTACTAAGGAAAACCATTTGTGTATTCTTGACAATCCCATGCATTTATTCTCAATCTTTTTGTGTCTTTTCTGTATAGAAATTTTTAACATTGTTCGCATCATTCTTTGGTATGCATTACAAATCCTTTTAAAATGAATTCAAATTTTCTTAGCTATCCTACCATTGTTTTCCAATTTGGTTACACATTTTTCTCTGTTTCATGTTTTCTAAACTAAAATAATGAAATATTGGAAAGGTTCTTATGAAATCCATTATCTAGAGACAAGAACCATTAGGAATGAAAGCAATAACATTTGGGAAAGTGATTAAATGTGTACACCTTCAAATTGACAATATATTAGTACAGTAAGCTCTACCTCGTTGGGTTTAGCTTACCTGTTGATTTGTCATTTTAGTCTTATTATGTTGTCTGAGAACATTAATAATTTTCCATTTTTCTAAAAGCATTGATTTTGAGAATTCTACATTGCAATTAGGATCCAAAGAATGGCTAGTCAAACCCAACCTAGACAAACGAGGGCTAGCATATACGATTTGGCCCAATGTGAAAATTTTACACTACTACTCTGAAAATGGAAAACCTGGTCGAAAGCTAGATAAAAGAATTTGATTTAATAAAATTTGAAACTTAGAAAAATCAACCCCCAACCTTGCCATTTCAGTAAGAAAGAAATCACATTAGACATATGATATCTCCTAGTTCAACTTGATTGTCTCAAAACTCAATGTCATTCTAAATGGAGGAGAAACAAGGATTATACCAACAACAACCTGGGCTGAACATGTTTTGGAAAAAATACAATACGAGAAAAATTTCTTAACCATTTTAGGCATGCAATAAACTATGCAATAGTTACTTGATAGGCTAATGTGATGCATTCAATCCTTTATTGCTAAACTACTATGAATAATTTGTCCTCTAACCTCTCAAGATTAATTTTACAAAAATTCACCCAAAATTTGGTAAATGGGGTCTGAAATGAGAACTGGTAGCAAAATAATCCATCACGTAGCGAGAGTCTCAATATTAAGTTTGAACTAAGTTAGGAAAAAATATAGATGCATCACCATACCAATTCAGGTAAAATGATTACACCCAAACAACATCAAAGCCAGTGTTTAGGAAAAATTTAATAAAATATGGCATACATTCTAAAAAGGTTATCATAAATTGGTCAAATTGTTAACATGAAATGAATCCAAGAAACTGATTCAACCTAATGGAAATATAAACATGGATTATAGGGAATTTCCTACTGTCCTGACCAACCGACCAAAGAGGGAAGAATTCATGACTACTTTAAAATTAAGTGGATTATTTAAAATTTTTGAACTCAAATTGAAATTTGATGCACTTATTGAGTAGTTCAATATACATCTCGCAATCAAATGTTTACAAATTTAAGAAGTTTTCATGCTACAAGTGATTCAACAAAAAAGCATCTATATATAATACCTTTCATTTTAAAATAATCCTTGACTGGATAAATTACAAAAACATAGATTCTTAAATTAGTAAGAAAAGGTGGGAAAACATGTTGTGATAATTAAGATAAATAAAAAGCACATAACTGATGAATAGCTTACAAACACAAAATTTAAAGGTTTCCCTGGAAATCTTCCAAAATATTAGAAAATAACATAACCCTTGTAGGCAAGTATCATCATAGTTAGTTTTCAGGTCACTCACTGGAGTAGACGGGAACACATATAGAGACAACCCATGAAGAAGCTAGTCATATGAAACCAAATGAAGAACCCTTTCATCAGAAATTCATATGATATCCTAACATGGCAAATTTCTCACATTTAGTTGACATCCAAACAAGTAAAAAAAATATATACATGAGATTCAATGTTCATAGAAATGGTGTTAGATACTTTTCTCAATACAAACTAGAAAACTAAGTCAAGGACTACAATTCTCCACTTAACCATAGATTAGGTTTCACTGTGGTATTTCTTGCAACCCAATCACCCTTAAGTTGGATTCCAGAGCATGAATGAGGGACTTTCTTATGGAATTCTTGGCTAGAACTAGGCATCTAGAGGGCCAACCCCTTCCACCTTCCAAATAAACCTATAATTCCTTGGGACAACTATGCCCAACAACTCAAGCATGAACCTCAAAGCCCCACCTAGTTATATGTGAAGGAAGAGTTTCGTAAGGCTTCACTACAACATTAGAGTTTGTAAGATGAACCATGAATTCAAGAGGGATCTTCGATTTATCAATGAATAATGTCTCCAAATCAAGTTCCACAATTAAATATGCATATGCAACTGGAGAATGCAACACGTTATTTCCTATCAAGTTTAATAACTAGGAAACTTTATCAAGCATGGAGGTAGCAATTGAATTTTCTCTAGCTTCTATGATATTTCTTCTTACTGAAATTATTTTTGAAGATCCATCTAAACCAACAAACTTTTCAACATGTACTCTAACCGAAGTTGTTGGAAATTGTTGACCATCTTGGAGACTGGAGAAAAAGCATCAGTTGAACATTCACTGATAGTGGGAACCCTAACGGTTCCAACTCTCATGAGCATCCAATCAAGCCTTAACTTTTTCTACTCTAAAGGAAGTACCTGAAGGAAATATTGGCAATACTATTCAAAGAGTTTCCTTATCTTCAGTGGAAACTATAGTTCTTGCACTACTTGTACATCCCAATATAAATAATCGTCACATGAAACACTCTGAAATAAACTCACTCTGATGTGAATCTTGAGAGGGAGTGATATAGGCTTCAATATTGAATCCAACCTTATTAAAAAGGTGTCTCATCACACTCAACTTTCCATCAACAGATTCATTCTGCAAGTATGTTCCTCCTACCATAAGAAGAAGGTTTGGAGAGCACAACACCCTCATAACTTATGACATTCATATATAGTGTTGTAAACCTCAGTTTTTGTAGCTACCAAGGTACCATAAATTGCTTTTCCTCGTGTTCATGTACCTTTGAACTTGAATACATTCCCTTGAATTTGAGTGCACAACCTCCAGCCTGAGAGATAAATTCGAGACCCAATATCTAGAACTCCTATGTAGCGCCCTATTTCCATATGAAGGGTCCAAATTCTACTCTAATATTCTCATGGTGCAAATTCTCTCCCTCATTTTTTCTAGCCTCATAAGGCTCTCTTCAGCCCATGAGATCATGCCAGTTGTCCATTTTTTCTTTGGCTTTTTTGTTGGTTTTTCTTTGTCATCCTTTGAATGTTTGTGACCACCTGCCAAAATATTGCATTCCAATAATCACAGTGCCATTTAATCCCTTTTCCTTGATATTTTTGCAACCTTTCCTTTTTGCATACACAACAGCCTCCCTGGCTAGCACCAAACAAGTCAACATCCCAAGAAATATTCCACCTACACCTCAGCTCTAAAACATGTGTCCACAATTCAACCCATTTAATTTAATTAATTTGCAATGCTTAAAATAGGTAGGAAATGTAACTGAGGTTATTACAATGTTTTTCGTGACAAGTGTTATGATCATACCTAAAATCAAATTTATTTCCTAAATACTTGTAATTTGTCTCCATTAAGTATAAGAGTTATATTTACCTCCCAAAGAATCTTTTATAATTATGTTTTTTTTGTTTATATTAAATTTTAATTCAAAGTAATTATTAAAAAAAATGTATCAAAATGTATTTAAATATTATTCTTTAGTTTATTAATAACACGATACCCTTTTGCACAGAGAGGTGTTCTCTTGTCCAGTATCGTAGAGATGTTGTAATGTCATGTTTAACATTTTGACTCAGACAAAATTAAATTAAATTAAATTAAAAATTAAAATTAAATTGATATATATATATATATATATATATATATATATATATATATATATATATATATATATATATATATATATATATATATATATATATATATATATATATAATTAAAATAACCTAGATCTATCATAACTCTAGATCTACCAAGTGCCAAGGGGGATCAAATTTCTTGAGATGCAAACCTATTTTAGAGTGAAAAGAGATTTGATCCCTCTCGGCGCCTCTCGACGCTTCGTAGATCCGGAATAAAGATGGATCTAGGTTAATTAAAAATCAAATAGATATTATCAAATATTTATAAATAAACATATTTTCATATATAAGTGAGAAAATTTTATCACCAAGTGGGATGAAAGGAATATGATGATGACGATGATGATGATTAATGTCCACTAAGACCAATGTGGTCTATCAGACCTTAAGAAATTAAGATATTAATTGCGACTCTTTAATATTTTGTTTCTATGATAAAATATAAGTCGATTTGTTATCACAGTGTGTGTACAATCTGAGCGACAACATGCCACAAGCAAGAAACAAAACAAAAGAATATTATAAAATGGAAAAGATGGTCACATTAAAATAACACATGGTAAAAAGATAAACATGAGTTATACCCCATATCCTTATGGCCATCACATGGTTCCTAAGGCCCCATAAATGCCCCCATATCATTAAGGAACTCATGCACATCCCAACCCCTAATGGGCAATGAATTGTCCCACCTTAAGGGGGTAATAAATTCTTACATCATACACAACATGCTCTCATCTCTTGGAGCCCGAATCAATAATACAAAGAAAAATAAATCAAAGACAAAAGGCAATAAAAAATAGTATAAAAACAAAGGTTGGGGTAACTCATGTATCCATGATTTATCCCTCCTACATATATAAACCAAAATATGTGGACATCCCTCACCATTACCATCCTTGAACCCATGGCATTTGGCCTTGAGACCCTCATGTCCCCATCCATCTCATCATTATTTACATGACCCCTTTCAATTGAAGGATGTACCTTGGACCTTCATTTCTTGTTAGGTGTTGGGGACACCTAATAGGGTTGTTTATTAACCTATCATACCTAGCGAGGTAACACTATTACGAGCTTAAAGCCCCAAATTTGGAAGGGAATCCCACTATGAAGTCTAAATATGCCCTTTATTAACAAGCTTGTTTCACTTATTTTCACTAATGAATTATTGTACCTGATGGTGAGGAAGAACATTGGATCTTAAAAGTAATTGGCATGTGGTTTCATCATGGTTTGGGCAACTTAATTGGGGCCCAATCCCACTAGAGGATCATTTCAAAACTCCCAGGGGAAGTGTTGAGAGACATGTGACTCCATCATGTCTTAGAGCATCATTCAACGCCCTAAGCAGTTTTTTCATTGACTCACATTATTCGTGAGATGATGCACTAGTACCAATTTTCCCCAACCGACTTAGCATATTATGGAAGCTAATTTGAGGCCCAAAGGAGGTTTGTCTCACCCTTGACACATGGGATGGAATACACCATCATCAAAGACCTCATTTGGAGCATCATACAAGATTTTTTATAAAGAGGCCCATGAGGTCAACATTTGTGCCCCAAAACCACTTTGGGTCCCCACATGATGAATTTCATGGAGAATTAGGAGTCATCCCCTAATTTGTGATTTATAGAGCCCTCCCTCTCATCTTGGTACTTAGAGGACTAAAAGTGGCCCTCCAACAACCTTGCATCATCATGATCTCATAAACATGATAGCATTTGGATTTCTAATTTATAATTTGAAAAAGCTACTTGGTCAGCATGTGACCAAGGCTTGTTTCTTGCCCATTATTTTAAAGTTTTGGGGACTATTTTTGACTAAGTGAGCCACATATAAATAGAACTCACTCTCATTTATGAGGGATCATCATCATCATTTGGATTCTTCTCTTGCAAAATAACTCACACTTTTTCTTTGGAAGCTATTAGAGTATCTTGGATACACTATGATATTTGGAGCTAATTTTGTATCTTTTCTTGGAGATACTTCTTGAATATGGATGGATATATTGCGTGATTATCTTGTAACTTCTTTTCTTGATGAAATATTTCTCTTGAAAATTTCTAATGTATGTAATTGCTTCAATTAATGTAAATGATATTGTGCCCTAAATTTGTTGAAGAATTTTTTTTGGAAGTTATTTGGTTGGCTCTTGCATATGTTACTCGTGATATAACATGCAATGAATGTTCCTAGTGATGTAATGTTCTTTTTCTTCATTAAACTGCATATTATAATAGTAGGTAATTGTTAAAGGTTGGTACATTAGATAAATTTTGAGGTATAAAAAGGGCCTCCTAAGGAATATTATAAACTAATACTGGAAATAATAAAATAAGATCACATTACATCATCAAATTTTAGAGGGAATTAATAAAAAAATTACTTTTTTCAACTAATAATTTCAACTTATATACCTACGATTTTACTCGAATTTCGAGAAGGAACACTCACTGGATGCGGAATGTAATTCCTCATCCAAGGAGTAACCATGTTGCACACTTTAGATGGACCCTTCTACATGCAAAATGATAAATACATGAAAAATGTGATTGCAATCATGTTTTTCATGTATTTCTCATTTTTCATGTCATAGGGTCCATCGAAATTATGAAACGTGGGTACTCCTTGGATGAGGAATTAAATTTTACATCCAACGAGTGCTCATGCTCACACTTTGAGTAAAATCGTAGGGAGATAAGTTGAAAATATGAGTTGAAAAAGTTGTTTTTATTTTTTTATTTTTTAATCTTTTAATTTTTTACTCCAAAAATGGTGAATCATCCCCCATGTTTCATATCATCATCTTGAATCCTATTGATTCTTATAAAGTTGATTTTGGTTGTACATTTTTGTGTTGAGGCCCATTTTAGACCTCAAAATTCTCTAATGGATAGGGCATCAAATTTTGACCTCATTGAGGGAAAATTTTCCCAAACTAATGCATCTAGGATTCCATAGTCCAGAGGAATAGGCACTAATCCAAGGATTTTGGTGATCAAACTCCTTTTTCTCCATATTTTCTCCTCCTAAATTTTGGTGCCCTAAAGGTAAGGCGCAAGTTTAGGGCTTGCAACAAAATTTGAGAAAGGTGATTTTTCAGGAATCTGAGGGTCCAAACATCAAAATCAGAGTCTAGGATACCTATTCTCTAAGTTTGGTGGGCATCTCCCCAAGTTTCATCCATAAAATATCTAGCCCTAGTGGCTACTATAATAGGGAAAACCTCTTTCTCTCTCACCCCAGGACTTCTTTGAGAGTTGTATGAGCTTAGTATTCATTATAATAAATCATAAGAAACCATTTCTCCTATCTTGCCTTGACCTAGTGAGTACCTTGGAAGTAAATATTCCCATGATTATTCATAAAACCCTAACTCTAGTACAATTCTTTCTCAGGTCTCTCAAAGGAAGCGAAGATATTTTTAAAGTGTTAAAATATCACATTGGGCTTCATTGAAAGGTCTTATCCCATCGCGTAGGGACTTGATCTTAGGAATACCTATTATCATCATAAATCTAAAACCATAAGTCTCAATCTCGCATCTTAAATATTGTGATATTCCCAATTTTCCACAAGATAATTGGAATATTAGAGTTCTTAATTTTCATAATTAATTAAGTAAATAAGAGGGTGAAGGGGCCCATAACCCCATAGATGAATAAAATCCACTTTTGATGTGTGTATGTGGATATTTTAGATCTAGATATGCATTATGGAGTAGTGGAGCAACTTCTTAAATGAAGGAAGAGTGGAGATCATGGATCATTAATGTAAAATCATGGAGATCTTGAAGGAGGTCAACTGAGATCATAGTGCATTCAAAGTAAAATCATAAAGTACTTATGATGTGATAGTGGAGGAAGTGGTGCATATAATGCACACATGATGGAGACAGTGAGAATTAAATGCAAACATGATGGAGATCATGGAGAGACAATGCAGTCTTCATGGGGGCTAGTGGCCACATGTACAGCGTAGTTATGAGGTGGGACAGGGCTATGGAAGGCTCATAATCTATATAATGAAGATGAAGGTGAAATAGAAGCTAGGATTTTAGATTATTATTTCTGATCTGTTTAGATCTGGATTTGTCATTTCACATTTCTATGCACACTTATGATGTTTAGCTAAGTCTCTGGTGTTTTTTAGCATAGGGTGTTCCGAGTGGGAATCCCACCCTTACCCACGAGGGAATTCGAGTCCCTACTCTGGGAATGTTTCTATTGAGCTCCATTCAACATCATGCATTGTTTCCATCTTCAGCCACACTCATATGTACTTCCAGCTACAAGAATAACACAATTCCTTCTCAAGGGTTTGAGAGGTGGTGTTTGTTTCTATCATTTCTATTGGAAACCGATGGAGGATTCATCCTTTCACCTTGTGCTTCATGTTTAGCCTCTTAGGAGAAGCAGATCTATACCCGGTATTTAGGCCATTGTATTTTACCTTCATGCAGTAGCAGTCCCCTTAAGGATTCGACAGCCTAGTCTTGTAGATCTAAAGGAGGAAGGAAGTTTCCAGTATTTCAACTGGAAATCCTATGAGGGACCATCTCCTCACTTTTTATGCACTTTTTCCACCATCATTGAGCTGATTTTACATATTTAGTAGCAAGCTAGAGAGCCTCCCTCCTTAACAGTGCAATATTTGTCAAGCCGTTGTGTAGCAGTAGTTGCATTCAGTGGAGAAGGTTGGAGGAGCTAGATCTTGAGCTTTTGGCTTGAGGATCTAGTGAAGGGATCAGCCCTTCAAGTATAGATCTGATTTTGTATCATATTGCATCCATATTTTGTCAGATCTGCATACCTAGCAGTGTATGTGTACAAGCCTTAAGAGGGTGATTTTCCTTGATTGCTAGATCTGGAAATCCCTTTCTGGGTTATCTTGGGTATCCATCATAGAGCCCAAATCTATAGTTTCATCATCATCAGAGCTCCAAAACTACCTAGATCTACATTCTATATTTTGTCGGCAATTGAAGTCCCAACAATTGCAGTAGGGACGGCGCAGTATTCCTTCTAGTAGTCCAACATTTATGCAGCCCCTCTTGTGGGATCATTTCAAGGACATTCTAGGCCATCTCTTTAGATTGAGTGTCTCATATTTTGAGCACTGTTGTACTAGTTTATCCGCCTCCTATTAATAAAATGGCTCAACTATTTTGTACATTCTGATGTTGTCTTTAGATTAATTGTTTACTTAATTGTAGTTCATCTATTATTTTTTATTATTATTGTATTCTCCATTTTGGATATTACAGTGGTATTAAAGCATGATATTTGGCTCAGCTTGTGGGAACTTCATCTTTTGCATCAAAAGAAGAAGAAGATAGTAGAAATCTATCACAAAGGAGGATTGTAGTCTTTACACTCTTCTCTTTAAATCCATGCAAGATCTCTCCAAGGAGGTCAATCAAATGAAAAGAGAAAGGAAAAGGAAGGATCGAAGAATATTTGGAAAGTAAGTTCCAAGCACTTCCTATCAGCATGAGAAGCAACCAGAGAAGCAAACAGCTTCACATCATTCTACTAGATCCACTTTCTTTGATAAGAGAGAGGAATGGTGTGAATATGAAGGAGACTTGGGACATGAGACCCTAAGTAAATATTTGTCTGAGTACAAAGCACAACCTAGAGCATTGAAGGAGAATCTCTCTCTCCAATAGTTCTTGCAACTCAAAGAAGAAAGGAGATCCCACAGTAGCAATAGAAGAAAGAGGCATAGATTATTCTTGTCTACATTTGATGGATCTTCCACAAGCACATTGAGGGCTTGGAGGGAAGTATTGACTACCTTCTTTCTGCAATATCTCATAGCAGAAAGAGAGGTTGTGGAGATTGCAGCGCTGCACCTAGAAGGTGAAGCAAGAGATTGGTAGTCGAGTCACTTGTCACACATGAAAGTGTTTTCTTATGAATATTTTATTCTAAGACTGAAGAAGAAGTTTGGTATAAATAAACCAGAGACATCTCACATAGTGACATCTCCCATCATTGAGGAGATATTACATGAAGATCCCAAGAAATATGCCCTCATTATCACTCAAGGGGAGGAGCCTCTACCACCACCACCAGTTGCAGATGTACTTACATCAAGAGGAGGATCACTTGCATCTTTGCAAGATGGTCTTGAGTTCTTGAAATCTGGAGCCCCATGTATTATTCATGAGATGCATTAGGAGGAGGAAGATACCAGTGTTGGTAAAGTTGAAGAGATACAACCATCATCATTACAAGCAGTTGGAGAGACCATTTCACTGGTTGGAGGAACTCTTGTGGATGTGCAAGATGTTTCCAAGATTCAGCTTATCCAAGTTTTGAACATACTTTCATCTCATATTATTTCAGTACCTCATATTGAGATTTGTGAGACCATTCCATCAAGGCAAGTGCATAACCAAGGATTAGAGCACCTTGCTGATTTGGAGAAGAAAATTATCATTGGACAAAGGACCCTTGATTTGATTAAGGAGAAGATGTATTGTTATCCCAGTTTGTCATGGTTGAGCTACACCCAACACTTTGTGCTAAAGTGTGGAGTTGCAGAAGATGGGAGGAACACAGTCCTATTCAGTACAGTGCCAAACTATGAGTTTGTCATTGTATGTGTCCATGAGACAACACATGTGTCACCATGTAGATCTACAACGTTGTCACTTAGCAACAATGATGATGAGAGGACCCCATTATTCTTGGAGAATTTTGAAGGTAGCTTCACTCATGAAGCACCGGAGAGACAGATGATAGTGGTATACATCTTGTGATGGAGAGAAATTTCCATTTTCAAGATGAAGTTTCCTTGATGAGCATCTCATATCTCAAAGAGGAATCTCTGCCTACAACATGTATGGATCCTTATGGGTTCCAATGGGCCATTGATGAGAGGATCTCATGGAGAGACCTCAATGGAGGTGTAATTCAACATTTCATGGAGTGCAAAGCTATTCATATGTAGGATGTTGGTATTCTACATTGGGAGGATACCAAGATTGAGCTTGGAATGATTCATCATCCACATTGGGATGAATGGATCTGGATGAAGAGCAGGAGGTTTCCTACCTTCCTGCAGATCTATGATATCAAGAAACAAGAAGTATGGTTGCACTGGTTTCTTTTGTGTGAGTATGGATTTTACCCAACAGCTCACACTTGTGTGGTCCATGCCAGGTATATCTCTGATGACATGTAGCAGAAGCAGGCATGGATGCATTGGTTGTTGATGAGATATTTTGGACATCTCATGATATATATTATGTCCATATATTTTCTTTTGTTTGGGATATGTCTCATGTCTTTACATGTATTTCTCTTTGAGATATATCTTATGTTCATGTATGTACTTAGGTTTGGGACATGGCATAACTCTCACATTATGTGGTAGAAGGGAGCTTATTTTTATTGTTCTGATGAGACATTCCACATGTCCATTAGTATGTTGTTGCTCCATTACTTACATCATGATGATGTAAGGAGGCAGCAAGAATCCTTGTTGCTTTGGTTACTATTGGGAGAGTATGGGTTGATTTCTTCCCATACATTTCATGATATTGATGGAGGATGGCAACAGGAGGCCTTACAACGTTTTCTTCTATTGGGGGATTATGGTCATTGTACTTGGTATGATGATGATGTGATGGGGTAGCAAGATGCCTTACTGTAGTGGCTTCTATTGAGAGAATATGGCCACTACATTTGGTACAATGATTATGTGGTGTGGCAACAAGAGGCATTGATGTGGTGGCTTCTTTTGAGAGAGTATGGCTCTCATATTTATATTGATGCTGATTTGGCATGGCAGTAAGAAGCATTGTTGCGGTGTATTCTATTGAGAGAGTATGGCTCTCTTACTTGTTTTCATGATGATTTAGCATGGCAGATGTTGTAGCATAATTTGACTCAGCTAAAATTCAAGAGAGTAACTGAGAAATTCAAGGTTTTTGATGAATAGTTGTTAAAATTTCAAGAAGACCTGCAACATGCTCAAAAGGATAACCACAAGCTCAATGAGGATTCATAATCACATGTGCACTGGAACCAAAATCAAGGAAGCAACAACATTGGAGGTGTAATCTAAGCCAGAGGAGTAGAAAAGAAGAAAAGCGTGCAGCAAGGGTCAAGTTAGGATTATTCACGTACAAAACAGTTCAGGAGTCAGGCCGATTGATGCATTCAGAACATTGCACACAGGCCAAGGTCGATTCGTGAAAATATACGTGCAGACTAGTGATCGAAGGCTTAACATCAATCGCATGTGGAAGGCATGATCGCATATCGCATATTGCAATTACAAAGCTCAGGAGGAATAGAACAAGATTAAAATCACTGAAATGTGAAATGCGATATGAGTACCCGATGAGATATAGTTCGAAGGTCAAGTCTAAAGTATAAAAATTCCAGCTGTGGTACCCTCTCGCACATTGCACATCGCACATCGCAAGCTCAAGAGGAATGGTGCTCATGATTATGTTATGAACTCCGAAATGCGAAGTGTGACAAGGGTCAGACATGATGCAACTCAGAGCTATAATTTAATATATTCCAATCACAAATCACACATCGCAATCTCAGGAGGAATGCTGCTCATGAATATGTTATGAATTTCGAAATGAGAAATTTGACAAGGTTTTATATCATCGATTACGATTTGTGATCGGCCCCACCTCCACTTTCCACATCATCCCTACCGTTATCACACATCGCACATTGCAAGCTCAAGAGGTGATCTGAAAGGAATGTATTATTATTTGTGCCAAGTGTCTTTTCAGTTATAAAATATGTGCATACTTGTCTCTTGAGTTTTCTTAAGGATTGAGGACTTTAACCATGTAATGTAGATTATTTTAGTGAATTATAAGCATGAAATAAGCACAAAATACATTGAACAGTAGTGCAAAACAGAGAATAAATTCACCACATAACATTTACATAGAAGGCATGATGAAGTAGTTCACCCCTCCAGGGCTACATCTATTGGTCTAGCTCCCAATGGCATGTCCATCTTTCATTATGCTCAAAATTTTTCAAATACATGTAGTTACAGACCTCTAATGGATGTTTTATCTGCACCAATGGCTCTAGAATGCCCCAATTATTCTAGATTGACTCAGAATGGGTGAAAATTGAACCTCCAACTCATTTTCCTAGTAACACCTAGAAAAGCTCCATTAATTATGGAGAACTCCACTAAACTAGATTTATTTTCGCAATTTCGCACAAATTTAGGACGTGCACTAAAAACTTCGCTAGTGGCTAACCGAAAATAAATGTTATGGGTAGGGGTGGCCTGTGCTAACCCCAAAAACCCGATTACAGTTTCGTGGAAGCGAACTCGCTTAAATCGTGGGTAATAGCATTGAAGCTGGAGTTAAGAATCATGTTTAATGAAACCATCGGCGAACTAACCATGGCAATGTGACAAGGTTGAACAGTGACTTTAAATGTTGCAGAGACTCTAGTAGTTTGGTTAAGTCGATGATTGGTGCTTTTTTGATTTTTATGGAAATGTGACCACCTTCGATAGGTGCTTGTGGGTTGGACCACCCGGGGTTCCAACCCCCAACACAACTTCCATTAAACGTTAAATATAACTCATCCACTAGTATGGTTAAGTCACAACATAGCGGAGATGGTGGAGACCTATGCATGTGTTTCCGAGAGGTCACGGAGTCAAGCCTTGAGGACCTCTATAAAATTTTACACTAACACCTTGGGGACACGTAGGCGGCCTTAGGGCTGCCCACATGTCACCCTATAATTGGTCCTCCATAAAACAACGTAAAATCCACTATTTTATTAAATGCGCCACTTGTTAGCGTAGGATTGGGTACGAAGGGAATATTTCCAGAATATTCATTTTATTGTGTGCACCCTCCACTTTGGCGGGCATGCAGTCAGGCATGGAAAAAATTTAACTATTTGGGAATTCGATCAGAATGTGATATCTCCCTCATAAAACATAGATTTTTTGATCCATTCGCGATGTCGTAATTAGGAAGACGAGATATATGCAACCATCCTAGTTTCAACCCATTCTTGTAACTTTCAATTTTGAGCAAAATTTATGTACTCCTTATCACTCCTCCCCATTGGGAAGCTTTTGGACCCCAAATACTTGATTACCTATTCAGTAGATGAGGGTACAACTCCCTCACCTTTACAACCTCCATCCACTTTTACTTGCTTGGTTTAGTACCCTTGAGCCCAACTCAAAGGTAGTCAACACTTCCCCTCTTGGATGCTCTTATCCTCCTATCAAGAATTGTATCTTCCTTTAGCTCATCCAGAAATTTTGGCAAGAAATATTCAATAGAAGGCAGGTGAACATCACTTCCTTGATCATAGATCAAAGGTGGCCCATACAAACATAATTTTTCAACATTAACAATTGAATACATTTGCATGTATGAAGGAAAGTCAAGTTGAAATGCATTGTTACCAACTTGCTTTATGATCTTGAATGGACCATAGCGAATGGGTTTGAGCTGTTTACCTTCCCCTTGCATCCTTTCTTTGCTAATGTGCAACCATAGCTCATCTCCCTCTTGAAACTTGTGATCAACTCTATGTTTGTCATGCCTCTCCTTGTATTTTCTTTGACTTTTCTCAAGCTATTCTTGAACTTGTTGATATATAATCTGAATTTTCTCAATGAACTTTCGAGCCTTGTCAATGTCACTATGGCCATCTATTGCAACATCCTTTCCAAATATGAATTATAATGGTGATTTAGGCAAATACTCAAATTATACTTCAAAAGGTGATGTCTGAGTTGAAGAGTGATTTTCCCGGTTGTAAGTGTGCTTAATGTAATGCAGTTTCTCATCCCACAATGTAGGATGTTTGCTGCAATATCCTCTCAATAGATGCACAACGGTTCTATTCACCACCTCGGTTTGTACATCAATTTGTAGATGAAAAGAAATACTCTTTTTCAACTTTGTGTCCATCATCCTCCAAAGATTTGACCAAAAATTCCCAATGAACTTGGAATCCCTGTCACTAACAATAGAAGTTGGCAATCCATAATGAACCTATACATGTTGAAAATAAAGTTCAGTAGTAATGGTTTTCTTACATGGCATAAGTATACACATTTTACTGAATCTATCCACAACTACATAAATATAATCATGATGTTTTCTTGACATAGGTAGAACTCCAACAAATTCCATGGAGACACTCTCCCATGGCCTTGATGGTACCGGTAGTGGCATGTACAACCCAAGCTTCATATTACTAGGCTTGCTTGTTGCACACATAGAAAAACCTCTTATAAAATGCGACACATTATCTATCATGCGAGGCCAATAGAAATACCTTTGTAGATGCGCCATTGTTTTTCTTACCCCAAAGTGTCCAGTAATAAGAGATGAATGATCTTCTCTCATGACACTTAGCCTCTCTCGTTGTGGTATACACAGCTTGCCCAAATGAAACAACAAATTGTTATGCATGTGATAATATTTTTCTTCAACTTGATTCCCTTCAATCAAGCTTATAACCAAACGAAACTGTTGAATAAATCCCATCCACCTGAAATGTCTTGATTGCTGCAATTTTGTTTGTGACTACAAGTACTGTAATGGTTGGTGATCGGTATGCAAAATCATTTCTTTACCCATCAGGTAGTGTTTGCACTTCTTGACGCTTTGTACCGATGCATACAGTTCTTTGTCATATTTAGGATAATTAGTTACAACACCATTGAGTGTTTTAGAATGAAAATCGATAGGCTTACCATGCTACAAAAGAACTGCGTCCATGGCATAATCACTAGCATCAATTTGTATCTCGAATGGCTGTCTCAAATTCAGCAATGCAAGGACTAGAGTTGAACTAATCTTTTCTTTTAAATCTTCAAAAGCTTGTTGTTTTTTGCCTCCCCATTGGAAGCCTGTCTTCACACTTGTCACTACATGCATAGGAGTTGCAATGGCAGAAAAGTTAGCAATAAAATTTCTCCAATACTGAGCCGCACCTAAGAAACTTCTTACCTCGGTTATTGTTTTTGGTGTGGGTAAACTCACAATCGCTTCCACTTTAGAAGGATCAATTCTCAACTCTCCCCCTCCTACAATGTGTCCCAAATAAACCAAAGAAGTCTTTCTAAACTCACACTTTGACATCTTAAGAAACAATTTCTCTTTCTTCAAAACATCAAGCCCCATATTCACATGCAAGACATGTTCTTCTCTTGTTTTGTTGAAAATAAATATGTCATCAAAGTACACAATCACAAATTCATCAAGGAATGGATGCAAAACACTATCCATAACACGCATGAAAGTTACCAGTGCATTACACAAACCAAATGGCATAGCTAACCACTCAAAAAGTCCTTGTTTGGTTTTCAATGCAGTTTTCCATATGTCACTTTCTGCAATTCTTACTTAATGATATCCATTTCGTAAATCTAACTTAGTGAAAAAAATTTCTTCTTTCAGCTAATCAAGCAAATCATCTATCCTTGGGAGTGGGTATCGATTCTTTACCATTATCTTGTTCAAAGCTCTGAACTCTACACACATGCACCAAGTCCCATCTTTCTTTGGAATCAAGATTATGGGTGAACCAGATGGCGAAGTTCTTGGCCTTATGATTACTTTTTCCAACATCTCCTTGATTTTCCTCTTTATTTCAGCATTCTCCATTATCGACATGCGATACATGTCGATGTTTGGAAGAGGACAATCTTGATGCAACTGAATCTCACGTTGAATCTCCCCTTTTGGAGGCAGTCTTGTTGGCTCCAGAAACATCTCATGATGTGCATCAACTACATAATATGAATCTGATTTCAACTTAGGATCACGTCCCCCAAATGATTCATGATTAACATTAGCTTTAGGGTTAAT
>JAXQQM020090351.1:0-37154 GCA_034641835.2 Pinus albicaulis
TTGATCAGGAGATCAAGTCTTTTGTAGAAAAATGCTCAAAAATGAAGTTGCTCAGAATTGTTCTGAACTAGATCGATAGGAAAGAGCTCGTCAATATGATCCCAATGCTGCAAACGGCACTCAAATCCGTTGCCGTATGGAGGAGATATTGCAGTTTGAATTTGCCCAATAACTTTCAATTTTGAAAGAAATATTTTGTAATATATTGTGATGGGATAAATTTATTTTTTATGAAGGTTTAATTAATTAATTAAATTATATATTTATTAATATTTATATGATTTTTATTAATCATATATTATATTATTAATTATATATTTTAATTAATTATTAAAAAAAATTAAATTAAACCTTAATCAAATTTAAAATTTTAAACCATACAATACATTAAATTAAATTCGAAATCTTCAAATGTGTTAAACCCACATACCATATATTAAAACCCAACGTATGTGTTAAAAGGTTTATATGGTTACATATGGTTTAAATTCAAAGGCACGTGGTGGTTCACGTGGGCATGGGCGGAGTTAACGTGGAGTTTAAAAAATCTTTTGTTTGCAAGCGGTGAGGATTGAACACCGGTCGGGCGGAAGACAACCAAACGGCCCGACCAACGGGCTACAATGGTTGGTTTGTTAAACCATTGCCGTGGATTTTAATTTAAATGTTTGGGTGCATTTTGTGCGGGTTCTTGGTCACGCGGGCCCAGCGCTCGGAGCGGAGCATATTTGATATCATATGGTTATATATTAATGTTTCAGCGCATATAACTCAAAGTTCCTAACCAAACTCCGGAGGTTGCGGTCCTATGCACCCTTATCCTTAGCACCACGAACTGGCAGGTATGTTGGCGTACTCCGCCTATTTTGGTGGCCGCCCTATTTTGGAGGGCTTAACTACAGTTCCACCAGATTTAGTGGAGTTTCTCTAGGCCAAACTGGCAGTTGGAGTAAAAGTGCCATAACTTTGGCTAGGAAAGTCCTTTTTGGACGAAATTTTTTTTGATTCTGGGGTAATTGATCATTATGGAGCTGTTGAAATTGTTTGCAGAGCCATCAGGGTGCTCTAACAGAGAATTTACCAGCATTTTTGGTCGTGGAGCCACTAGGGCCTAAGGGAAGAAGAGCTGTTTTGGAATAACTTTATCCAATGGAGGTGGTTGTTTAGTCATTTTCTACTGATTTGAGCCTTCTGAATCTATTTTTGCAGTGTATTTTTCCATTTGAGGCTTCTATACAGTTGTATTCACATTTTGAGCATTTAATCAAAGAGGAAAAAGCCTAATTAGAGGCTTTTGGACCCAACAGAGGTAGCCCAAGAGAGGGGTGAACCGCTTAAACAATTATTTGTTGTCATACTGTATAATTTTGCTTCATATTTTCAGATTCTTCTCTTTTAAACAGTAAATTTTTATAAGCAAACTTTTCCCAAGATGCTTTAAACAGTGAACAAAACTTATCAGTTCATCTTCAAACCACTACACTTCATTTGCAGAATATGTATACTTGTCTATTCACACATTAAAACTGGATCAATGAATACTTTGCACTTAAAACAAATACTTTCATTGATCGGATCTCAGTGATTACATTTTATTTCTTTAGGCAGAGTCTGTAGAAGGGCCAGGTAGCCTCCAGATTCATCCTTTCTTTGAAAGGTGAAATATCCGGTGAATGCCCCTACAGTCAATCTCTGTATGAGAAATAATTTGTTCTCACAATTTTAGATCAGGTTGGTATCATAGCTCAAGGTTTTGCTTAAGAGTTTGTGAAATTTGTGCAAGTAAATTGTATTATTCTGCAAAATTTGATGCTTACTAGGCTGAAATTGCAAAGAGGGGAAGGTCAATTGGTTAGAGAACAAGTTAATCCTCAACCAAGGAGGGCTAGAGTGCCATTATATCCACCTTCCATTTCATCCTCAATAGCCTTAGAATCAGCCACAAACATGTCTTCCAGAGAAGGAGAAGTACATGAGGAAATGGATCCCAAGGAAGAAGAAAGAGTCTTTAGAAAAGCTTTCTTGGATTTGACTGAGATGGTTAGGATCCTATACCAGGAGAGAAATGAAAGGATTGCTGGAGAAGGGTCTAGAAACCAAAGAGAAGAAGGAGATTCTTCAGGAGGGAAGAAAGACAAAGATGAGTCTAAGAAAAGGAATGGAGGAAATGGTGATCCTTCATCTCCATCGTCATCCTCTTCCTCCACATCATCCTCTTCTACTTCTGTTAATCAGTCACACAAAACAAAAACATCTCTTAAAAATCCTTTGTTAAAGCTTGATGTAAAGTTTGAGTTGTCGATGTTTAATGGTGATGTGAATGCAGAAAAATTGGATAACTGGATTAGACAGCTGGAAGTCTATCTAAGAATTCAAAATTTGCATGATGATGACACAAAAATCCAATTAGCCTCTTTGAGAATGGATGGAGTAGCTTTGGTTTGGTGGGAAGCCAAGACCAGGGAGGAAATTAAAAAGCATGGTAAGATAACTCTAACTTGGAATGAGTTTATTACTGCTATTAAGAAACAGTTTTATCCTCTTGCTCATATTCAAAAAGCAATCATGAATTGGCAAAATTTTAGGCAACTTAAAGGTCAAAATGTGCAAGATTATACCCAAGAGTTTAGAAGGAGAGCACTTCTACTTGGAGTAGACTTACAAAGTCAAGACACCTTATTGAAATACATAGGAGGTTTGCACAATTATCTGCAACATACTATTCTAATGTTCAATCCTACCAGCTTAGATGAAGTCTGTGTGCAGGCTACACATTTAGAAGCTAGAGGAAAGAATGCTTTTGATGCTTTTGATGAGGATAGTAATTTTAAAAACAAAGGAAAGAGAAGAGTTGCAAATTCAAGAAAGGACAAAGGAAAGTTCTTTTGCAAGAACTGTTCAAAGACAAGTCATGATGAAGATCATTGTTGGAAGCTTCATCCTGAACTGAAACCAGAAAAATACAAGAACAAAAAAAAGACCAAAGAAAAGGAGAAAACTGTAGCAACAGTTGAGCAAGACTTAGGGTCAGACTCAGGAGATGAGACAAAAATCATAGCCATGGTTTTAAAGAACATTAAGGGGAAAGAAGTGGTGCAAGACACAATTCCCAGTTCTATCTCTTTGAATTGTCACAAAGATACTCATGATGAAAAGAGGAGGATAGAGCTTTTCCATGTGAGGGTAATTTCAAAACATACCAAAATTGACACACTATTTGACAGTGGGTCACAAGCGAATCTTATATCTGAAGACTTGGTCAAGCAGCTTAAACTTGAGACCATTCCACATCCGAAGCCTTATCCACTTGGATGGATATGCAAGGATGTCAATTTGCAAGTCTCAAGGAAGTGCATATTGCGCTTTGCAATAACTGCACACTTTATTGACACAGTGGAACTTGATGTGGTGCCGCTTGATATCTCAGGTATTGTTTTGGGAAGTCCTTATTTATTTGACAGGAGGGCCATCTTTCATCGCCATGAAAACAAGTATCACTTGTTTAAAGATGGTAAAGAGTACATTGTGAGAGCTCACAAGAAGAAGATGGAATCTTCTTTACTCCATGCAAGTCAATTGAAAAGACTGGTTAATGCAAGTCAAAGTCTAACTTTGTTGATGTTGAAACGACCAGATTTTGAGCATTCACCTTTTTATGATGTTGCTAATAATTTGTCTCAGTTTGATAACAGTTTGTCTTTGAAAAAAGATGATGTTATGTTGCACAAATTACCTTTTGGGTCAGCCAATGCAGAGAATGAAGTGTCAAAGCTAAGCAGTGCAAGCAAGAAGGACACACCATTCAGCATGGGAAAAAGTTGGTTTCAGAATGGTAGAATTCGCCATGGGAATAGTTTGCAAGGTGAAGGTTATTTTAAGTCTTCTGGGAAGTTTGATCAGTGTAGAAAAAGTTTGTTTTCTGCAAATTACAATTGCTGTTCTGCAAATTTTAATCATTTGCATCATGACTCCGTCAATCTTAGCAATGGTCGATCAGTTGATTCCAGAGACAGATTATCATTTTCTCAAAAGCTTCATTTGATGAAATCGGGTAGATTTCAGTTTTTCAAAGGTGGAAGAGTGGAGAATCAGTCTCCACATCATCAGTTTCAGTAATCATAAAGCTTTTGAGGGTCCAAAAGCTTCCCATTTGGGAGGTGTGATCAGGAGATCAAGTCTCTTGTAGAAAAATGCTCAAAAATGAAGTTGCTCAGAATTGTTCTGAACTAGATCGATAGGAAAGAGCTCGTCAATATGATCCCAATGCTGCAAACGGCACTCAAATCCGTTGCCGTATGGAGGAGATATTGCAGTTTGAATTTGCCCAATAACTTTCAATTTTGAAAGAAATATTTTGTAATATATTGTGATGGGATAAATTTATTTTTTATGAAGGTTTAATTAATTAATTAAATTATATATTTATTAATATTTATATGATTTTTATTAATCATATATTATATTATTAATTATATATTTTAATTAATTATTAAAAAAAATTAAATTAAACCTTAATCAAATTTAAAATTTTAAACCATACAATACATTAAATTAAATTCGAAATCTTCAAATGTGTTAAACCCACATACCATATATTAAAACCCAACGTATGTGTTAAAAGGTTTATATGGTTACATATGGTTTAAATTCAAAGGCACGTGGTGGTTCACGTGGGCATGGGCGGAGTTAACGTGGAGTTTAAAAAATCTTTTGTTTGCAAGCGGTGAGGATTGAACACCGGTCGGGCGGAAGACAACCAAACGGCCCGACCAACGGGCTACAATGGTTGGTTTGTTAAACCATTGCCGTGGATTTTAATTTAAATGTTTGGGTGCATTTTGTGCGGGTTCTTGGTCACGCGGGCCCAGCGCTCGGAGCGGAGCATATTTGATATCATATGGTTATATATTAATGTTTCAGCGCATATAACTCAAAGTTCCTAACCAAACTCCGGAGGTTGCGGTCCTATGCACCCTTATCCTTAGCACCACGAACTGGCAGGTATGTTGGCGTACTCCGCCTATTTTGGTGGCCGCCCTATTTTGGAGGGCTTAACTACAGTTCCACCAGATTTAGTGGAGTTTCTCTAGGCCAAACTGGCAGTTGGAGTAAAAGTGCCATAACTTTGGCTAGGAAAGTCCTTTTTGGACGAAATTTTTTTTGATTCTGGGGTAATTGATCATTATGGAGCTGTTGAAATTGTTTGCAGAGCCATCAGGGTGCTCTAACAGAGAATTTACCAGCATTTTTGGTCGTGGAGCCACTAGGGCCTAAGGGAAGAAGAGCTGTTTTGGAATAACTTTATCCAATGGAGGTGGTTGTTTAGTCATTTTCTACTGATTTGAGCCTTCTGAATCTATTTTTGCAGTGTATTTTTCCATTTGAGGCTTCTATACAGTTGTATTCACATTTTGAGCATTTAATCAAAGAGGAAAAAGCCTAATTAGAGGCTTTTGGACCCAGTGGAGGTAGCCCAAGAGAGGGGTGAACCGCTTAAACAATTATTTTCTGTCATACTGTATAATTTTGCTGCATATTTTCAGATTCTGCTCCTTTAAACAGTAAATTTTTATAAGAAAACTTTTCCCAAGCAGGTTTAAACAGTGAACAAAACTTATTAGTTCATCTTCAAACCATTATACTTCATTTGCAGAATATGTATACTTTCCTATTCACACATTAAAGCTGGATCAATGAATACTTTGCACTTAAAACAAATACTTTCATTGATCAGATCTCAGTGATTACATTTTATTTCTTTAGGCAGAGTCTGTAGAAGGGCCAGGTAGCCTCCGGATTCATCCTTTCTTTGAAAGGTGAAACAATTTCGGATCATTATGTAGAGGGAAATGAATAGTCTATCATTTTCTAGACTTCCTTAATTAGAAAGGTTTCAACTGAGTTTACATATGCGAGACTTTACAAACCCGTTTTAATCATGCATTGGTAAATCTTCTTAAAAATGTTGTGTAACCTAGAATCGATGATGAAATTAAGAAGGTTTTACTGATTATCGGAACGAGCGAGGATAGGTGATTGGTATTTATACCCAAATCATGCCAAAGTTAGATTTTATGGGTCAAATCTTATTCCCTACAATTTTCCAAAGTATTTACCAATGAGATTGTTTGCCTTAGAATATATTAGGCAGTTACGAACTTAGATTCTGTAAATTTTTTGGCTTCTAAAAAGAAAACCTAGTTTAAATTGAAAAACCAAGTGGGTCCCTTCATATGCAATAGTAGAGAATTAGGTGCGGAGGTAGCGGATCGGTTGTTAGAGTATAAGTTCGGTGAAAGTTTCCTTTGGTACTATGATCCGTATGGTATAATCAGCAAGATGAGGGTAAAATGTAAATTAACCCGATATGTTCATGACAAGAAGCCTGACAAGTGAGAAGTTTTCTAACCAATATGAATTATTAGAAAATATATTGGTAGAAGCTATTCAACAGAGTGATATTAGTCACATTTTTCAAACACCCGGATCAAGAAGACAAAGGTACAAAAATAAAAAGGGAAGAAGGCTCATACACTGCTGAAACTACCACAAAAAATAGATTCAAACTCAAGTACAACAAGAAAAAAAAGGACAAATCCGAGTAGATAAAGAAAAGAAACAATTGACGTTATAGATACGGAGGTTCCAAATAAAAAACACTGTGCCTCCCACAGAGATTGAAAATTAGCAAGCAACTCTGCTACTTCCAACACACAAATGATTAAGAAATAGAAAATTGTGGAAGTATCTTCATCAAAATAGGCAGAGGATAAAGATATGGATATCAAAGAAAAGTATAAAGAGATTAAAGCCAAAAATGAGGAAATCAAGAATGAAATCTATTCTAAATACTTGAAGGATACTCTAGGGATTCAAAATAGGCTACTTTCAGCCTTTGATTATACAAATAAGAAATTGTTGATGTTAGTAATTCAACCTACGAGTTCAAACACCTAAAACGGTAGCTGACTATAAAAAAGGTTGATTTTGAAGTACCAGGTACAAGACATTCATCCCTTGGACTTGATTGAATTCCACAATCAAAGCTTAGAAATGTTATATTCTACAATGACCACAAAATCAATGAGTGTTCAAAAGCTCCATAATGCTTTGACAAATATGAAAGATCAAATTAAGGTTGAAAAAAGCTTCTTCATATGCTAAAGACACCGGAATCAAATCTTTAGAGGAGTTAGTGATTGAAGTGGGTTATGAACCTTCTAATGTGAAAGTTGCAGAAGAACTAATAAAGAAGAAAAATGTTGATATGGCAACACTCGAAAAAAAATTAAAATTACCCCCTACGAGCATCCACGAGGCTAAGGAAATTGTACGAGAAGCAAATCAAAAGGATGAGATGATGAGACTCATATTGCAAAGTGAGACTCATATTGCGATGATAGCACAAATTAAAGAGATGGAAATTTAGATGGACAAGCTAGTCCAAGTAAAATAAGCTACGAAGACACAAAATGACCCTCCTACATTAATTCCTATGGTAACAACAACGAGTGCCATCCATTATGGCGAGAAGAATTAGCTCCAAAGGTTCCATTGGCCACAGCGAGTGCCAATAACTTCCTCTACTACTACGCCACTCGAGTCTTCTACTTCAGCAGATTAGATGATCGGATGAGGCCGAGCAAATTGAGATAAAGCAGATTGAAGGAGAAAATCAAGAATTTTGAAGATGCCAAGAAGTTAGCACGAGATAAATGCTAAAATAGAAGAAGAAAAGACTAAAAGGTTAAGTGAACAAATTTTTTAGGGTCCTATAATAATAGGGTTCATAAAATTTTGAATTGACTTTGATAAGTCTTGTAAATATGTACATACATTTCTTTTTTGCAAGTTGTTTTCCCATATTTTGAAAAGATTAAAAATAATAAAAAAGTCAAAAAGAGGGTAAAAAGTCCTAAAAGAAATATCAAAGGACTTAGAAAAATATAGAATCCAAAAGAAAAAAAGAGAAATAAGACACGAAAGTGAGCAAATCCAAATGCCACTACTTTTATTTTTTACTTCCGAATAATGATTATGTGCAGAGTGTCAATAAATGCCATAATCCATGATCAATTAAACAACTCAATATTAACTTTTCATGCTTTCATTTTCATGTTTTAGATAGTGAATAAAGATTTGTGAAACGGTTTTAAACTTGACAAATCAATAGATATGTAGAGAATAATGAGGAGCTCAAGAGTTTAATCTAAGCCCTCTAATGAAATAAGGTAGATTTATATAGTTTTATGCTTTGAAAGAAAAATGTTTTAAGGTTGCAAGCCTAAATGCACCTTCAAAATGAAGAAAAAAATGTTATAAATGGAAGTTGGGTAGGTAGAAAGCAGTGGGGCAAGCATATAAATAATACATCATCGGGAAAAATCACTAATTTCCCCTCCCCCATGAGTGTTCGATATGCTAAGATATCGATCAAATAGGCTCGGAACATTTCTTCGACTTTTGTTGGGACCAGACCCAAGGCTCTATGACGAGTTAGTTAAAAATATTGAGTTCTTATGCTAAATCCTCATTTATCATCATTTACCCTTGATTCATGTATTAAAACCCCTTTTTCCTAAGTAAAAACACACTCTTACTTAGTAAAATTGTAACCCTAGAATAATTAACTTCATCCCTTCATAAGCATTCATAAAAACCCACAAAATAACATTTATCCTAAGTATTATTGAAGGAAATATAACGATGAGAAAATGCTTGATTATTATGTTATACTTAGAGATAATATGTATTTTTTCTTTATATTTCACTCCCCTCTCATATTAACTTTTAACATATTTTATTAAATCCCTAAGAAATACCCTTTCCTAGTTATTAATTCCTTTATATTTATTAAACCCCATAAACCCACTATTATAAAATTTAGACCAAAGTATATTATCCCATGTGCGTAAATAAAAAAACCCTAAGATATAAAGCCCTTTGGTCTAAAAGATTATCTTTATTTGTTTTATCCCACCCCTATAGTTTTTAAAACTATCCAAACGAGTTAAAAAAACATATAATATAATCAAACGCGCCTTTGCTTATGTTTTATTAAAAAACATTTAACAAATGTTTTAATTAAAGAAATTAACCACGTTATATATATATATATATATATATATATATATATACCAATGAATAAGGCTTAAAAAACCTTATGTAAAAGTGCCTTTGTATTAATATTTAATCCCCACCGCTATGGTTTAAACATGTTTTAAACTACTTATTTCATATAAAATAAACCATTGCCACCCATACAAAGCCCAGTCCCCACCATTACTTTAAAATTCACCTCTCGAACAAATCTTCACCATTCGCATACACTTGACGGATCCGACGGTCAATGTTTAATATCGCATGGATTACATGCATGACCGTACCAAGGCAAAAAAGCACGTGAAATGGCCGATTTTCGCCGACCCCTCCCCCTCCACGTGGCCTCTTCTAATTTTATCGCATGAGTTTGGCTTAAAAATACTTACCACTAAAAAATCAATGCGATAACAAGCCCAGTTTTTCATCTATTACACTACTCGAAAACCGCTTCCCGCCTAACGCAACTTTGCATTCAATGTAGACGCATATGTTTTTATGCATTCTTCTCCCCTGTCTTTCGCGTTTAAACTAGTGTTTTTCCCTCTTGACTCGTGTAAAGCTGAAAAAAGCCTCGATACCCATTTTTATGCACATAACTTCCTAAATTCACCAAAGAAACCTATAAAAAGACTAGCCGAGGAGCTATATCGGTCCAGATTCAACCTTTAAAGCAATCAATTCAACCGAAAGAGCGAAAGTATACCACTGCTAAAACCTATACCGCGTCAAAACATGTATTTTCTTCATAATTCAACCCTACGATTAAATTTAAAAGCCTTTTACAAGAAAGAAAAAACATTCTAGAATTAAGAAATTCATCAAGAAAATTGCCCAAAAGTCCCAAAAATAGGCAAAACCCCGGCAAAATTTTCCCGGGAACCCTAGTTGTCAATCTAGCACCATTTTTAAGGATATTTATCAATTTTTCATAGTTATTGATCAATTTCAAGCTTTAAAAGGCCGAGAAATCCTCTGCGAGTGCCCTATATCTTCACGAAAAAAACTTTTTCATCGGTGTTTTAGCCCAATTTGCGGTCAAAAAGACTCGGAAAACCCATGTTTTCTATTTTAGACAAGTTTTTTTTGCCTCGGAACTTCATTTGAGAGACCTAATTGAGCATAAAATCCAAAAAATACATTCTATTTTTGCTGAAATTGCCTAATCAAGCCTCCGTTATACTAAAATTTCCTCTACAAACGTTTAAACTTGTAGAAGCCAACAAAGATGCCTAAAAAAACAGAGCGGAAACAAATCTCAAGGTTCTAAGACTCCTAAAGCTACTCCTGCCATGACTCCAAATACTGCAATTGTAGTCAACCCATTACAACCCCCCATTTGTTGATATTGAGCATATTCCCTTAGCCGACATTAACTACAAAATAATTGATCCTATAGTTCAGATTCAATGCGTTAGATATCCACAAGCTGATGTTTTGAAAAAATCCCTAGATGATCAAGAATATGTTCATATTTTGGAATCCAATTTGCCCAAATATGTAGCCCTGACTCACCATTGTCAAGAAATTATCGACTATGTCATCGGGTACTACATTCTCGAACAAAGAGCTATTGTGAATGCAAAAAAAGAGGTCCTATTTAACATTATTGCGAGTCAATAAACCAAATGTTGCGACTTCAACCGAGACCCTCAAGTAGTACCATTGTCTATTGAAGACCTCACAACGTTATACATTAACTTAGACTTTCCTAAAAGGTTTATGATTTTCTATACTTTCATGCCTCTGCATTTTGAAATTCCAAAATTAAACCCTCCATATTCAAGCGCAAGTTCCTCGAAGGTTCAAGGAATGTAATCTTCATGCTTTCCTTCATACTTTGGTATTTCACCGATGAGCATACTAATGAGTCTATCCTAGGATTTTTTTCCACCTTTTCTCTAGGACAACCACCTTTAGTTGTATTTGACTATGTTGGTTTTATAGTTGATAACATTCACTATCAATTGACTAATTTGCGATTGGAAGGAGTATTTAGATATACCTCCTATATTTTCCACTTTTTTCTATTATTCCAATCGAGAGAGTTTTCCAATTTCACTTTAGAAGTTGGATATGAAGAAAAACCTCTATCGGTTGTCTTCTAGACATATATACTCGAAAAAAGAAGGCACATAATTCAGTTATTCAAAGTTTTTAGAGTTTTTTATACATCCATTGACCACCACTTTGACAAAAATAGAGCGACCTAGAATCGGTGAGGAAATGAAGAGAATTTTTTCAGCTATCGAAAGCAAAGAAAAGTAGGTGATTGGTATTTGTATGACAAATTCATTGAAATCGAGTTTTTGGTTCTAACTTGTTGCCTTACAAGTTACCAAAGCATCCATCAATATGGATCATTGCCTTCGAATACATTAGGAAGATCCTAAATTCGATTCAATTAATTTTATAGCGACCAAGAAAAAGACCCAATTTAAACTCAAAAATCAAATTGGACCTTTCATATGTAATCAAAGAGAAGCGAGAGAAGGAAGCAACAAGTCAATTATTAGAGTACAAATTAGAAGAAAGCTTCCCATGGAATTATGATCCACAAGGGATCTTAAGTAAACTAAGGGTAAAATGTAGATTGACACCCTTTATCCATGAGTCAAAGCCATAAATAGAGAAGTTGGCTAATCAAATTGAGTGGGTTGAAAAATACTTTAACGAGAGGCAGTAAACTAAGGGAATACTAGTCACTCTTTGGAAGTTGCCAAACATGTAGAGACATCCACTAAAAAAATCAGAGCAAAATGAGCTTATACTCGCGAGACTACAACGAGACAAAGTTTAAAATCATTTACGATAAGAGGCCAAAAGCTGGATACGTAGCTAAAGGTAAAGGAATAATAGATGTTGAAGAAACATAGCCCTTGAATACCAACCCTCGCATAGAAAGAGACCAATGTAGCCACCGTAATCAACGAAGTGGGCCAAATCGAGAATCAAGAGCAATTGAATAATTAATATGCAAAGATAATGGAAAGGAAACAAAGTATGGAGACTTCTTCCTCAAATTCGAGTCGAGGAGAAGGATTTAGATATTAAGGAAAAATACAAACAAATCAAATTGAAGAATGAGGAAATCAAAACTGAAATATATTCTCGATTTTTGAAGAAAAGGCCAGAGTAATAAAAATAGATTCCTACCGGCATTTGATTATTCAACTCAAAAATTGATTATGTCATTTTTACATCCCATTGTACCAATGCCAAAGACAGTGGATGACTATAAAAAAAGTTGATATGCAAGTAGCCACTTATAAAATCCATGACTTGGATCAGATTGAATTTCACGAGATAACATCGGAGATGCTTTATTCCATAGTGACCACAAAAGCTATGAGTTCTCATAAGCTTCAAAATACCATTTCTAATATGCAGGGACCAAATGAAAATGGATAAAGCTTCATTATATGCAAAGGATCTAAGGATAAAAGCCTTAGAAGAGTTAGTATTGCAGGTAGGATATGATGCTACAAACATCAAAGCAGTGAAAGCATTAGTTGAAAAGAAAAATGAGGACATAGCTACCTTGAGGAAACAACTTAAGATTTTTCAAGGTGAACATTCTCGAGACAAAGGAATTTTTACAAGATCAAAAGGAAAAAAGATGAAATGATGAGTTTGATACTTCAACTCACTCTGCTCAAATAAAGGAAATGGAAGTACAAATGGACCAAGTTTTCCAAGAAAAGGAGACAGATTAAAGGAACCAAAGTCATTCCCATCATTATCCAGTCATCACAGACAATAGTGCCTTCTACTTCAGGGAGAAAAATTGGCACCCAAAGAGCCACCTGCGACTTCTTGTGCACGTGACATCTTCAACAACCCATTAACTAAATCTTCTACAATAGTGTTTCCACCTACATAGGAGAGAAGTCAACTAGTAAAATTAATGGAGGAGATGTCCTTGAAGACCAATGAAATCAATAGATTGACCAATATAATTGAAAATCTTGAGAAGACAAGAAAAATCAGCTCGATAGATGCTAAAATACATGAGCAAAATGCCCACGAGTTGAGTGAAGAGGTAAAAAAGATCCGGAAAGAATTAACTCTCAAGGATCAAATATCATATATTAAAAAATTACCTATGTAATAATGTAATTTAAGCCATACATGATGTTTGGCCTCCAATTCAAGTAATTTTTTTAGTAGAGAGAGTTACTATTTGACAAGACAAGTAGAGATCCAAAAAGACACGGGGAAGAATTGCAGATAAACCGAACAAGCGAAGTATAAGTTTAATAAATTTCCTCAACTGAGAAGAACATACATCAACTTGAATCGAATTGTAAATCAATGATAGGACAATTACTATCCTAGAAATTAGGAAAGTAACCACCAAAAGAAATTTGATGAGGTAGAATGAAGAGAAATGTGAAGGAATGAACAACATTGTCACTAGATTCATGGTTAAATTCACCAATTTAAGGCAAAAGGGACTTCCTAATATCATGGTGATTAATGATAAGTTAATGCCTCAGATTATTATGAAAAAAAGATAAGAGAACATGCCAAAGAGCAGGTGAACAAGCCAATAGGCCAAGGTATTCCCACGGGAAAAGTATTGTTAAAAAGTTTTGAAGATTTGTTTTATTTGTAGCATGAAATCAAACATTTGTTTCTCATCAAACCCACATTTTCCCAGTACTACTGAGGTTGATGATAATTTTAGGAAACTCAAGAATATTAAAATTCCTAAAAATGTGGAGTAGCAGGCATTAACTAATTTTGTATGAAGAAAGAAAGACAAACAAATGAAAGAAGAAAAAATATGTTTGCAGATTTCACAAATCAAAACAGATTTTTACTGGTGAGAGAGGAATCTTATTGAAGGTTAAAGAGTATCCGAAGTAAAAGAGTATTAGTGAGAAAGAGTATCAATGAGAAAGAGTATCAGTGAATGCAAGTTAGATTCTGAAAATATCTAAAAAGTCATAAGAGAAGACACATAAGCGACATATCGCTTGTTATCTTAAAACAATTTCTATTTATTTTGAATAAAATAGGACAACTTTCTGATTTGTTAAAGCAAAATTTGTCAATATTATTGTTGTAAGATATTTAATTTTCCTAAGTTAATTCCTAGAAGTCATCTAGGATATTTTTTAAGATATTTTATATAAATACTTCACTCTTTGAAGTATTTTTTTGTGTGGAATAAAATTGCTGGAGATTACTATAGATATTTTGTTGACTTGAAGGCTTTGGATTTCGAATTTGAGTAGCATAATTGATCACCTTTTTGCATCATACTTCGGGATCCCCTGTGACAAGCTACTTGGAGTGAAGTACTCTCTTAAACTTGTCATTTTTATCTCATGCATACATCTGTGTTTTAATTCTAAATCTGAATGTATAACTAGGAGTATTAGTGCAGTAACATATTAATAGCACCTTGTTTTTAACCGTTTATCGTTTCTTTGTTTTCTCTCGATTTCGGTGTAGGGAATTATTAATTTCTCCCTCTCTGTTTGACCTCTATCTTCTACTTCCCTTTTCAGATTTAAGGATTCTTAAGTGCCCTTTATCCCGATCATACCATCTCAAAAACCCAATTTTCCCAAGATCTCCAAGGGTTATCTACCTTGTCTGTAGAAATTTGACCTTTTAGGCTTTGATCCTAGTTCTATTAGCTTGAATTAGACTCCATAGCCCAATGGAAAAGTATATTTCCCTCTATCTACTCTCCAAGTGAACATTTCCCACCAAATCCAACATAACCAAATATGTACTTTAATAACTAGCCTAATATTCAAAACTAAAACTAAGTTAAACTTGAAAGAGAGAGCCCTCTCTCGAACCCTAGGAAGGCTAGATCCTAGAGTTTGAAGTAGGTTTGTGGTTACCTCTAGTATTCTTTGACTAAAAACCAAAATCCCACAACTTAAGAATTCTACTGGAGTGATAACAAAACTCAAAAAAGGTAGAAATAGAGTTGACCTTGAAAGAGCCCATGGCATACATCAAAAATCAACTATGGTCCAAAATCATTGAATCATTCAATGATAATTGGCCATCAATACAAGTGATCTATGAACATGAAGGACTTGCTAAAAGTAGCTAGAGAAGAAATACAAAAAGACAAAAGATGAATTGGGCACCAAACTTGAAGAAGCATTGGAAATTATTAAGTTCCTCAATACTAAAACTAAGTAGGAATTGGATGAAATAGGAATAAAAAAACAAGACAGAAACAATTCTTGAGGTAAGAAAAGTAATTTCCAAGGAGAACTTGATGAGACAGTTGGAAGAAAAGTGCCAAAATATGGATGTAGCCATCACAAGATTCATGGTGAAATTTGACATGTTGAGGCAAAAAGACTTCCTATTCTTCTAGTAATCAATGATAAATTGATGAAAAAAGAAGATTATGATAAAAAGATAAGGGAATTTTCCAAAGAACAGGTGAACAAATTATATTGGCAAAGGGGTTCCAATAGGTAAAGTTTTGCACAAAAGCATTGAAAATCTGTTTTATTTACAAAATGAGATAAAACACCTTTTTTGTGGTCAAGCCAACTTTTCTAAGATACACGAAAGCAAGATGAAAACTTCAGAAATTCATGAAGATCAAATTACTAGAGGCAGAATTCTAAGAGAAGCTTACAGATTCTCTATAAAAAAATACTTTGCAGTGAGAAAGGATAAAAACAAAGTTGTTGTTTCTACTACACAATAAACACGATTTTTTAAACGATAAAGTAGTCAAAATTAGCGGAGTTAAACTATATCAGGGTTAAAGAGTATCAATTGAAAAAAGAGTATTAGATGAAAGATGAAGTTCAAGACTAATTAAAGATTAGATTTCCAATGTGAGGGACACCTCAACTGTCCATATGCAACCCAAATCCAAACAACATGCTATTTAATTTCAATAATAAGTTAACTAGAAATTTGTTAGGAAAGCTGTCACTATCTTTTTTGTAAAATGATATTTTATTTTCCAAGAAACATTCCTAATATTGTTCTAGGATATTTTGTACTAATTTTTTTTATAAATAATTCATCATTTGAATTACTAGTGTGGATTAATTGTTGAATATTTCTATAGCTCGTTATATTCCGAACCTAAGGTTTTTTTGTATCAAGTTCAAGTTAGAAGACTCGGATCTCAAACAATAAAGCATCATATTACTAGATTCATGTGTTAGGCCACCTGAAGTGAAGTATTTTATAAATGTTATTTGTCAATTTTATTATGTTTTTCATCCATTCATGAATGTGTTCTAAATTTTAATTTGAAATCGGGAATTGTTATATCGAAATTTGTTAAAAGCACTTTGTTATTAACTCATTTTAATTTAAATGTTTTATCGTTGATATCCGGACTAGGTAACCCTTAATTTATCCCTAGTTTCGATTGAACCCTACCCTTTCCCTCCTTATCCGGATCAAAGAATTCTTAATTTCTCTTTATCCTAATTTAAAACCATTTCTCCATCAACCTTTGAGGATCTAAAGTGACTCTACTATCTTACCCAGAGTGAAAATTTGACTTTAGACCTTGATCCCGATCTATCTACTTGACATATTGACTCCATCTACCCAATGGATTCTCGATCCATAGCTATCCATATCATTAAGTTATTTTCCCACCAAAACAAATCAAAACCCCAAAACCAATTTTCCCTAGATAACTAGCCTAAAATCGATATAAAAACAAAGTTAAATCTTATAGAGAGAGCCCTCTATGAGCCTTAGGCAGAGCTAGATCCTAAAGCTTAAAAGTAGGTTTGTGGTTACCTCGATATTCTTTAAACTATAAATCAAAATCTCACAACTTTGAGAATTATTAGAGTGATAACATATTGGCGACTCCACTGGGAAACTAACCAATCCTCACTTTTACAATAGGTCTTAAAGGAAATATTTTGATTATATTTTCACCTTAATATTGTTTTAATAAGTTTTGAGTATATTTTCATAAAAAATTGTAATTACGGCTTCTAGAAGAGTCTACTATACCATGTCAAATCTAGATCCATAACTTTCGTTTGTCATAGTAGATAATCCTGACATAATTGGAAAGAAAAATAAAAGAGTAGAGGATTTAGGTAATAAAGTTTAATTAGTCAAAGCAAATTCCCTTCAAAAAAGCTATCAAGTATACAAGACATAGAATTTGATTTAAATTTTTTAACAATATTTATTCGAACCAAATCGGAAAAGTGATTTACATAACACTTTAATAGATCCTAATTTTATTTCATTTATTGAAACTAAGAAGAAACGCTTGAGTAGATTTTGAGGAAAAGATTTTTTGAAGTTTATGATAAGCTTGATGAAATAACTCATTTGCTTTGATTAAAGAAATAGATGAAGCTTATTTACTGCATTCAAATTGAAGTAAGTGCTTTATCAACCTATACCCCTAAGCCTTCTACCACTCATTTAGATACTAGCCTTATAGAACCTATAGGTTCATCCCTATTCACTACTACTTCATCCATTATTTCCACCACACTTCATTCCACGATTCATTTTTTTCCAAAACAACTATTTCAACCTAGAGTATTATTACCATCCTCCACCACCTCAACTTCGTCCACTAGTTTTTCTTCCGCATTTACCAATACATCATTCTCATTCCAAAGTACCTCTTCATATATCCCAACTTCATATTCTAGCATCTCAACCACATTTTCCAATACATCTTCTTATATTCCAATCTCATGTGAAAGTTATTTAATTACATCAGCAATCACTCTAGCTCTTCCCCAAGTACTTCCAACTTACCTCCTAGCCAAGCAAGAATTCAAGCCATGGTCGCTAGATATGCTCCCTTGGTCCTTCCAACACAATTACATCACATGCCCTAGGATTATCATGTTGGTTGTAGAGCCTCGATTATCTTGTTTATTTTGTATCACAGAGCATTGGACCCCTTACACCTTAATGGGGTGGCAACGCCGCCCATAATTAAATGCTACACGGGGTCCGGGGGGTGGCTGCGACTTTATGGAGCGAGCGAGGGGTTTCGAGGGCAACGCCCCGAAGCTAAAAGATGTAAAATTTCCTTGTAAAAGTATAGTAATTTCTAGTCAATCCGGGTCATTCATTAGGCGGATGATCCGACGGTAGAATTTATGTTTAGTTTAGGGTTTTTTTCCCTATAAGGAAACCCTCGCTTGCATGATGGCATTGTATTGTGGCTATGTATTTTTGTATGAATATTCTCGGAGCGAGAAATAGATATGGAGATTGTGAGAGATAACATAGGATATTATAGAAAATCTATTGTAGGTTGTGTCTCTTCATTTTTTCGGATAATAGAAAAGGAAGGATTCGCTATTCGTGGTGGACATAGCCCAAAGCGGGTGAACCACGTATATCCGTGTCTCTATGGTTTTATGTGTTTTGTGTGCTTGTGTTTTTCTGCATATTTTATGTGTTGCATTACTCTGTAATATATAATTTTTCTAACATATCAAATAAAAATACCTCAATTTCAGCAACCACTCAATACACTACCCAACAACATGTTAATAAGATGACAGAGACTATTTTGAACTTCATGAAATAGATGAGGTCTGATATCCAAATGAGACTTTTGTCTGAAACATTAACTAGTGAGGTGAAAAAAATGGTTTAAAGGTTTAAATGCTTGGTAGTATTGATGATTTAGAAATTTTTCATAGATTATTTATTAATAAATGGGAAAAGAAGAAAAATTGCTACAAATATTATCCGAATTTGAAAGCATAAAAAGAGCACCAAATGAAACAATCCAAGATTATTGTACTAGATACAACAACATTTATAATTCAATTCTGCTAATCTTAAGCCTCCTCCCGGATTACGTTCTTCTCAAATTCTCGATGGATTTGATGCAAAGTAATGTCTTGTTAGTGTAGAGGCAAATTTGTTGGCTAGAAAAGCTAGATTAAGAAATGAAAGGAGAGTAACAATAAAATAAGAGACATATACTTCATATTTAAAAATATATCAATTAGAAAAAACACTAGAGAGAGTGATGGATAGGTTATATAATATGGAAAGGATGCCACAATGGGATAACCAACAAAAAATTAGAAATCCTAATTTCGGGAAAAACACCAACATTAGAAAATCTAGAGAATCAATACCTAACCAAACAATAATACCACCTTTCCAAGAGAACTATGTTGAAACTTCTCATCAAAATGAAGATGCTGAAGACACCATAAATCTAATGGGAATTAATGAAACACTATTTTTCTTACACAAGAAGATCAAGAGTTATATGATTTACAACAAATCTTTAGATTAGATTCTAGTGAGTCTTTTGATTAAAAGCAAGATTATGAGTTTGATATCAATGAAGTACATAAGAAATATAACCTTAGGAGCAAGAAAAACACGAGCCTTCTACTAATAAATCTGATCGAAACACAAACAAAGAAAACATTAGAGGCTCCTATCACTAAAGTTCTACAAATTCTCCCCGGGGAAAACAAGCAAAACTCTAGTTCATCTCGAAAAATTCCAAGCCCTAAAATTTCACCTAGTCCCAAAAGTGTTGACATCACAGATGATGTTGTCCAAACATCAACCGATTCATAAAAATATGCTACCGTAAAGACAACTAATTCTACTAAAAGAAAAATTTTAGACTCAAATATACTTCTTTGTTCGATCCAAAATCGGGTGATCCAAAAAAGTTGCCACGACTAAAGCAGCTCATCGAAAATAAAAAAATCTGCAAAGAGATATATTTTTTTCTCAAACTGCATTTCCTGAAAAGAAAACTAAAAAACATCAAGACGAGTAGAAACACAAACAGAGAATGAAAAAAAAGCGCAGAAAAAGAAGACAAACCTACCCAAACCATAGTTACAAAAGAAAAGATAATTCGACTAGGAAAATCACAAGCTCCATTTAATATCCAAGGTGAAATTTCCAAATTAAAAATACCAATTCCTTTGAAAGAATTGCTAAAACATGATTTATACAAAAAACCTATCACCGAAACTTTAAACATGAATGATGGAGAAGATTCATTAAATCTAAGTGATGATCAACCCTGAATTAATTTTTGGTCATGATGTTAATGGAAAACACCAAGATGGAGCAATGCTTCGCCATTTTACATTAGCTTAGCTATTCATGATCAAATATTACATAATGCGATGCTATATTCACGGGCTTCACACAATTTGATGCCAAATAAATAATGGAAACCTTGAATTTAGATATCACTATGCCTTACAAATATCTCTTTTCATTTGATTCAGACAAAGTGAAATGTTTACGTTTGATTAAATATTTATGTGTTACTTTATTTCAATATCCCTGGAAAAATCATATTCATGGACATTGTAGTAGTGACATCCCTCCCAAGTATGGAATGCTTTTATCTCGCTCATGGGGAGCTAAATTATAGGGATCTCTACAACTTGATATGTCTTATGAAACAATGCCAAATTTTGACGATGACAAAGAAAATTTTCGAGAAAAACATTGATGAAGTATATGGTGAGTAGTGTAGAAAGACCAAGAAATTATCCTATTTACTCTACACCTATTGACATGGATTCATTCATTTTATGTAACTTTGAAACTGAATTGAAAACAATACTTGAACTAAAAGAGAAAAAACAAAGCACCCGGACAGTGAAAACATCTTTCATGAATCATTATGGCACCTAGATTTTAATTGATCAATCAATAAATTAGGAGTAAGAGGAGTTTGGATACATAATATGGAAAACAATCATGCAGATGTTTCGAGAAATAACTCCCTAGAGGGTCGTTGGGTCAAACACCTCCACAGATCAGGGCATGCTATTCAAGAAGGTCTCACACAACCAAACTTGTATGCTAAAAAATAGATAACATCGATTGTAGAACTCACTCGTAGATCCTACATTTGATGTAGATCCCGCGAGGTCCAAACCCCCAACAACCCTTATTCCTCTTCAACCTGGAAATAAAGAAGGAACATGCACGAAAATCTAGTTGTACAACATATATCTCTCCTTAATGTCAGTGTAATCCATGTGAAACATCATATAAACAATAATAAATGCTTAATTAACAACCTTTTCACATATTCAAGCAGATATTAACATGTGAATTCGGGAACAAGATGGTTCTTATTCATTACGAATAGCATGTACAATAATAGAAAGGTGGAGAGATCACCTGAATCCTTCCACGATCTTCGAACAGACCGTCGTCTGGATCCGTCCCGCCCTTGCCTCACTAGGATACTTTCAAGACTTGTGCACATGAGATGACATATAAGCTGATGAACATATCCAGGAAACAAGGGTTTCCTGTAAAAATCTGGGAAGTGTGGGAGGCATGGGAAATCAGGCTTGAATTGGGCTCCAACAGAGTATAATGTCTATAATTTTCTCTCTCCCTTAGGCCATGCATATGAGGGGATTTTATACTCCCTCAAAGTAGTTTCAATCTGTTAGAAACAGTTGGCCACGGGCTGGGGTGGTTGAATTACGGGAATAACCATCAACCTAGCCTCGAAAATAGGGATTTTTATATATTTTTTAATTATTTTAACAGCATACATGGAAAAGTATGCCTGGACTCGCGTATACATGCGGAAAAGTCTGGGCATATCCGCGTATGAGATTTTAAACACTGTTTTTTATGAACTTTTATTCAAGTCTGTGGGAATGGGTGCCCAAGGCCAAAGAGACAATCATGAATCACATGAGGGTGAAAAATGATGCTATAACAGATGCCCCCTAATATATGAGGTCAGAAGGGGTACATGATGGCCAAAATGTATTATGTGCATAGAAATAGCTTCGCGAGGACAAGAGAGGACTTCACCGGATTTCAGCCTGCCAAAAACCAATGAAAGAAAACAGAGAGTCAACTCATGTCTGAGGTGGGCATACCCATGCTCAGTCAAAAATATATCCATATAGAAAGTACAAAATAGATCCAGAATGTATACAAGTATAGCTGAACTAAAAAGTACACAATGAATCAACTGAGCACGGCCCGGAAGTACAAGTCGGAATCAATGTCCAAGTATCACATATATCAAACTGATCAATAGTGCTGAAAATGGATGTCTGATCACAAAAGTAACTGAATCTCCAGGTACCAAATCATAAGGGGTGGAACACATGGTACAATCATGCAACTTGGGAGCTAACATATAGGATGCTGCTGTACTGACACTGCAACATATAAGGGTGGACATCATCACTGGCAGAAACTGAATGGACTGTCAAAAGTGAACCGAAAGATGTTGATGCAACCCGAGGTCTTCACCGATCTCGATGGCACAATTCTACACAATGGGAATAAATGAGCTGAAGTCGACCATGTGAGAAATCGTTTGATTACCGGTCAATAATGTATACCGTTAACAAACGCGAGACAACCCACCGATAATGAAAATGAGTGTCAAGGTGCCCCAGTACAATCTAACAAGTGCAAATGAATGAGTTGAAGTCGAACACTTGGAAGAATCTACCAATCAGGAGGCAATGATGAATCCCCACTGTCGATAGCGAAGAGTCTGCCACTGATGACTGCAAACCCTAAGGTACTAACAAAAGACTCTAGACCTTATTCCCATAGCAATGAGTCGGAGTCGATGGGAAAAGATCTGCTGGAAGGAAGGCATTAAGGCATCCCACATCAGTCCAGCGCGAGTGTAACCCGCAGGCCAAGATTTGGAAGGAATCGGACGAAGTAGAGTGACAGAACCAAACCGAAGTATGTTTCCGACATGCACAAGATGAAGCTAGCGCACGGAAGAAACCCTCTGAACCAACCAATAATGAAAGCTGACACAGAGGCGAGATATCCACCAATAGGGTCAAATGGAAATCAAGGTACTGCACGAATCCCAAGTGTGATAATGTATGCTGACGTCGAACACAAGGAAAACCACTTAGTCAAAGACCCATAATGATGATCAAATGCTGAGCACAAGGTCACCTATCAATGATGGAAATAGGGCCAGGGTGCGGCTCTAGGTTTACTCTCAGAGCAATATGTCGTAGTCGATGAGAGACAAACCCGCCAGCAAGAAGTCAATGGAGACCTTCTCAAACCAGCACAAGCAGAAGACCAAAACATCTGATGTGATAGAACAAGATACTGACAAGACCAGGAAGGCCGACTGAATAATGAGTCAAGAGACACCGCAGAATGGTCGACTCTAGTTAAACTTCCCTTGAAAAAAAGCACGACTCGTGATGACCATGGTAGTAAAAAATGACACTGTATAAGTCTGTTATGCAAGAGGCAAAAACAAACTCTCCATATGATTGGAAGAGATAACCAACCGGGGGAGGACTGACCAGTGAAACAAGGAAAAAGCTGAACCTAGGTCAAAACTAAAACCATCCCAAATGAAGGAAATATATAACTGTATGTGCTTTGTTCAAGGGCGACAAACTGATACTGTACTGCCATCAAATTATGAAGTAACATCCTGTTCCCGCTCTTTTTGTTATATTTGATTTTTTTTTCTTTTTCATATAATAAGCCTGAAAAATAATAAAAGACTGCTATGGTACAATGGATAGAACGAGTATCAAGAAACAGATGCACTAGTTCCTGGGATAGGAACGATCCTATGCTCAATGCAAGGTGGCGGAAACTGGTAAGCGATACTCAAAGGAATGTTCCATCCATGGGTAAAAAGGGTGTCAAGTTGCGATAGCTAAGTGCATGCAATGGTTAACTTGTACAGACAGTCAAGGTCAAAAGATGGCTTAAACATCGAGTCCAAATGAAGCCGGCTAAAGGCCAGGATAAACAAGTAGCCAATATGCAATGCAGTAATACAACTCAACAACACCAGGGAGCCTCTAGGGTAATAGCCAAAAAAATGATAGTGAGGAAGAAGAAGAATGAAGCTTCAACACATAAGTCATGGCGGGACTAAAGAGGACTCCCGAGCCTACATAAAATGCAGCATGGGCAACAAGTGCTAGTGAGGAACTAACTAGGAAGCCCATGTAAAGGAAGGCTCTACCACCAAGTCATGATTAAAAATTGGCGAGTGAAATGGGTGAAATACTCATGACCTGATGGGATCGACCCTATGGAAAGTGATCAGAATGGAGGCTAGTATGAAAAATGCAACGAAAAGTGGATTTCCTAACCTATATGCCAGTGAAGATCATATACCTGCCATGACAGGTCAGCAGTCATGGATCAAAAACCGGAAAAATCTCAACTTCATCAAAATGTACCTGAAAATATACCAATCTGGGCACTTACAAGCATCCGGGTTATGCAACTTAAGATAGATTGAAAAAATAGGCATAACAATTTTTTGCAAAAATTTTCAATTTCTGGGCATAAATACACATGTTACCTCATATTTGGTTCATTGTTACTTGCTGATTTGGGAAAAAGAGCTCTGGAGAAAAACCCTCTTTCGTCAAAACAGGAGCAATCAGTGATCAAACTTCACCAAATCAGTTAGGTAAGCTCTTAATCCATCATTATTATCAATTTTGTCCATTAATAGAGTTAAAATTCAGAAATTTCACCGTAGAAATATTTGTTTTAATTTAGGGCTCTGCGCATACACGGGTTCGTATGGACCAAGCCGCGTATATACGCGACTGTGTACAGGGTAAGTCGCGTATGCGCAACCCGAAATGTAAAAAAGCGTTTCTAATGGACAAATGAATGAATTTTTTCAGGATGAATATCACCTGGAGGGAATGTGAGCATAGTGCAATCGATAATGAAGTAATGCAAGATTAATTATCGCTCAATATTCTCTGAAACTGTGGATTGCTCAATTTTTTCAAAATGCCAAATATGAAGAGTAATTTCCGGTTACTTGAAATGCTAGTAAATTATTGGGAACCGGAGGAAGATTGCTTCATGATAGATCAAATGCCCATACACATAGAGGTAGAAGACATCTACTTCATTACTAGACTCTCACGGAGGGGAGACCCAGTAGATTTGCACAGCAAGCCTTTGGGAGGGCTTACCGTGGATGACTATGTCCACGTCTATTGTGTAGAGGGGTCCAAGAAAGTAGGGACTCAGATTGCTATAAAATATTTGAGAGATCTACACATGAAGATTCTCCTATTCACCATTGGCAGGGTAGCAGGATCTTCTTCCTTGCATCAGGCTTCCAGGACTCAGATGAGCATAGCTGTGGAATGCCTAGCTCATCTATATGATTGGCGTACAGCTCTACTAATGAACATGAAGCAACAACTAACTTCCATCCGGAAAGCAAAAACAAAACATTTCAGATATGTAACCATCTTGATGACATTCTTCTTTGAGAAGATTCTTGGGCTTCGACCCAAAGTGATCTCTTCAATCAGCCCAAGAGACCCAAGAATTGCCCGATGGGCAGATCTGATGAAGAGACTGGGGGGAAGTGAAGTTCCCCGAACCACCTGGGATGACGAGTTCTTCCAATGGTGGGGAGAACAAGTCATCATCGTGGAGGACTACCCCTATGATGGGATGGATTTCCGCGGTGATCCAGACCTCATCCTTCCACCTGGCACGGCATGGGGCACAATCGATAAGATTGCAATTTTTTAATTATATGATTTTTTTTGGATTTTTTCAATATATGTGAAAAAAATGTGAAAACAAAACATGTTTTTGATTGTATTCAAAATGAATTACAATATTATGATGATCATGATACAGATATTGGACCAGTCCGTCCTGAGGGCTACCCATGGCATAAGCGCCGCAGAGGCGAGGTGGATACTGTAGACCCAAACATGACCCTCCATGCTGTACAAAGGAACTTGGAGGGTTTAACTCGCCAAGTGCCTATGGCTGCAGTGGAAGATCTACCTGAGGCCATCCAGAGATGGGTAGTGGGAGTACCACGTGACTGGGTGTGATTATTCCGCCGAGTCGCCACTGCGATCGTGTTCTATAGGAACACGAATTTTGGGTAGGGACCACAGGAGTGGATAGATATGATTACCGGATGACTGTATATTTTTTTATACTAAACATGATCGGGCATAAGCCCTAATTTTGTATGACTTATGGATCCAAATTTTGTATAGTTTTTTGAACACTCTAATGAGATATATATATACAACGATTTATGATGTGATGTGACAAATGTATAAAAACTGCATGATGTTTTTGATAATTAAATTTTAATGTATGGAATGATTAATATGCCAATCAATTGCTTGATTAGCTAATGAGTCTGCCATCCAATTGTTTGCTTGAGGAATATGAATGAATGTTAAAAATTGAAATGATCTTTGTAACAAACGTACCCTCAAAAACAACCGAAGTAAAAATGGATCTCGAACCCGATAAGTATTGTTCAACTGTGACACCACCAGCTAGGAGTCCAAGAAAACTACCAACGAATCAACAACCAAAGATATTGCCTCCGAGAGTAGATAAATAACTGCAGTGTATTCTGCTATATTATTGGAAGCAGGACTAGTGCAGAATCCTCTTGATACTAACAGCTGACCGGATGGATGATGAAGTACCCAAGCCACGAAAGCCAAGTTCCGGGTGTGTCTACTAGCACCATCAGCAAAACATAATGACTCATGTCATTCGACACAACCTGCCAAAGCAGATCAAAAACATCACCATTACATCAAAGACCAAAAACTAGATATGTACAAAACAAAACTACTATATACAAAAGCAAAATGCCAGGCCGAAGCCTAGGCATAATACCTTTTCAAATAGAGCCCATTTCTGGGTTCCGGCAACTCATTTCCTTCAAAATCAACCAAGGTATATGCTCCTTTTTTAAGGACTTTTTTAACGATGAAGGGGCCATACCACATAGACTTAAACTTTCCTGCGCCCAGGGCATCCTTCTCTTGGGCATAGACCAAAACGAGGTCACCTTCCGAGAAAACCCTAGGTTTGACCGCCTTATCATACTGAACTTTTACTCATTTCTTATGCGCCTCATTCATCGTGGCGACATTCTGACACTGCTCATCGAGATGTTCTAGATGAAGGAGACGTTCTTCAAGACTAGAAGTGTCAGGAAGAAGCTCAACAGCTAACTTAAGAGAAGGAATCTCACATTCAATGGGAAATATGGATTCCAGCCCGTAAACTAGTTGAAACGGAGTAAAGCCAGTTGCAGTTTTTACTGACGTCTTGTATGCCCAAAGTGCAGGATACAACATGATATGCCAGTTGGATCGAGCTTTATTAATTTTCCTTTGAAGAATGGTCTTCAGGGATTTGTTTACGGCCTCCACTTTCCCATTGGCTGAGGATAATACGGACTCATGAATGCTCTGCCCGAACCTAATTTTAAGAACCTTTACGGCCATCGTGATATTACGTGTTAGGTAAACTTGACTTGGGATAGAGTCAAAGTTGACTAGGGTAATAGTAGTGGTTTTGGGGCACATGGTTTTGTGCACCCATGGTTTTATCCCATAGTATTGCATGTAATAGAGCCTATAAAAGGCTGGGAAAACTTCATTGTAAGGTAGGCCTGGAGGTGAGCGGTGAAGGCTCACTTGGCCGGATTGGCCAGGGTTTTGGCCAATGTTAATGAAATTTCATTAGGATGGGTTTTTCCCCAAATTCGGGGTTTTCCCGGATAAACATATGTGTTTATGTTTATGTGATTTTTTGTTGGCTCTTTCATGGTTATGTTTATTTATTTCTCTCAGTAAAATATTTATTCTTTCTGCCGTAAAATTTTAACAACTATCCTCCGTTCTCTCTCACGGTCTCCTCTCTGTTAAGCTCTGCGAATACCCCCTCTAAATCACGGCCACAATACAATGCCCTCATAAAAATGAGGGGTTGCCTTCTAGGGCAAAAAACCTAATCTAAACATAACTTCTACCTTCAGATCATTTGCCTAATGAATGGCCAAGATCGAATCGAGTACTATATTTTTTTGAAACAATTTACATACATTTTTTTTAACTTAAGGCGCTCCCAAAGCCCCACCCGGGCTACGAAAAGTGCGGATTTACTGGACCCCCACAGGAAGCGATTAATTACGGGCGGTGTTTGCCTTGCACGTACGGGGGTCCCGATGCGTGATACAAGTAAACAAGATAATCGGGCTCCACACCCAACATTAAGAAAATGACTACCATGATCAGTGACAATCTCTCTAGGAATACCAAAACGAGCAATAACCTGGTTGAAAAGAAAAAGAGCTGCAGTCTCACCATCATTCCAAAAAGTAGGCATAGCCTCGACCCACTTCGTAAAGTAGTCTACTGCTACAATAATGTACTTGTGACCTTTAGCCGAAGGCGGGTTACAAGTATTATAATCAATACCCCACTTTGTAAAGGGACCGACAGTAATGACTGGAAAAAGCGGAGCTGGATGAGCGTGCATTTTTCGAGTATAGACTTGACACGGATGACACTTTTTGACCGACTCCACACAATCTTTGAAAATTGAAGGCCAAAAGTATCCAGCACGCAAGATTTTTTGGGCTGTAGCAAGCCCAGATAAATGACCACCACAAGCTCCACTGTGGCAATCATTCAGCACAGCCTCAGCTTCTTCGAGAGTTAAGCAACGTCTCAGGATTGAATCAACCCCTCGACGGTATAAAGCATCACCAATAATCAAGTAATTTTTAGCCAAGTGATGCAACTTACGACGCTCATCTTTTGAAAAAGTAGAGGGAAACTTCGTAGTCTGAAGATACACAATGATATCTCCATACCAAGGATCCTGTGGAGAGATGAGAAACAAATGTTCATCCGGGAAGGATTCATCATAGACTATCTCTTCTCCACAAGGCAACTTAGAGATTAATTCCGCGAAAACTAAAGATTTCTTGGACTTGGCAGACATAAACTCAAGATCAAATTCCTGCAAAATCACAATCCATCTATTGTATTTGCCCCCAATCACTCGCCTACTGAGAACAAACTGAAATGGATTGGCTGCTGCCAAAACATAAGTTTTTCGTAGAAGAATATAATGTTTGAGTCGCTGTACAGCATGAACAGCTGCTAAAGCTAGCTTCTCTATCGGAGTATACCGGAGTTCAGGTCCTACCAAGCCTCGACTAAGATAGTATATAACATGCTCTGCCAGAGCATCGTCCTCCTGAACCAGAACCATACCAATGGTAGATTCTGCTGCTGCAAGATACAAAAGGAAATCCTTGCTATAATCAGGTGGACTCAATATAGGAGCAGAGGTCAATGCTTTTTTCAAAGCATCGAATGAGCACTGAGCGAAGTCATCCCAAAAGAATGGAACTCCCTTCTTCAACAATCTCATAAATCCTTTGGTAACTTTAGCATAATTTATGATAAATCTCCGAAGAAAATTAGCTTTTCCTTGTAGACTTTGAAGTTGACGAATAGACGACGGGGGAGGCAACCGAAGTATTGCCTCAACCTTGAAGGGATCTACCCTAATCCCTTCCGAAGACACAATGAATCCCAATAACCGACTGGATGTAACCGCGAAAACACACTTGTTCGGATTCAACCTAATCTTGTAGAAACGACATCGTTCAAATACTTGATGGAGGTGAGCAGGATGATCAATTCTCTTTCGAGAACGAGCAGCTAAATCATCCAAATACGCCTCGATAATATGTTTGATATCGTGGAAGGCATATGACATGGCCCGCTGAAAAGTAGCCCCAGCATTTTTAAGACCAAAAGGCATCTTCTTGTAAGCAAAAGTACCCCAGGGACAAATAAAGGTAGTCTTATGCTGATCTTTAGGACGGATAGTAATCTGATTGTATCCGGAGAAACCGTCCATGAAGGAGAAAATCTCATTACCGGCACACTCATCGATAATCTGATCTATAAATGGTGTGGGGTAATTATCTTTCGGACATGCTTTATTAAGGTCTCTGAAATCAATGCAAACTCGAATTGTTCCTTGTTTTTTATCTACCGGAACAGGGTTCGAAACCCACTCTGTCAAAGGAACAGGGAAAATAAATCCCGCCTTGAGCAGCTTCTCCACCTCGGCTTTGATAGCTGCAGCCTTCCTAGGATTGACCAGATGAAGTTTTTGCCTCACAGGCTTAGCGTTTTCGTAAGTCTTGATCTCATGCTGGACAATAGATGGATCTATACCAGGCATTTCCTCATAAGACCAAGCGAACACATCCCTAAACTCTTTAAAGAGATTGGTGTAAATCTGAATCTCTTCAGGGGAACATTCAGCTCCGATGAAGACATTCTCTATAACATTGGGATTCCTGGAAATGTTCACCGGGATAGTTGGAGAAATCACAGCCATGTTCCCTTCAGCATATACCTGTGTTGGTGCTAAAGGGTTCAGGACTGGGTGAACAGGACTAGGAGACAAAGGACTTGGAAAAATTGATTCAACTTCGCTCAAATCAGGTAAAAAGTAAGACCGATGATGCAAATCATCCCACGATCTATCTATACTAGTCATAGCTTCCAGGATGGCCTCTTTAGATGGAAGAGTGGTATCAAGGCAATCCTGGGCAGAAGAAGAACTAAGTGTCCAAGCCGGAGCCACATCGCCATCCAACTCCTCCGAAGAAAGAGGAGTTGGAATGGACTCTGCAGAGTCAACAATAGATTGATAAGCAATCTCAGCTGCAGACATTGGAAATGCCATTCCACCCACTTGACCTTCCGCTAATGTGGAGGTAGGGGAAGGCAAGGTCCAAGGATCCGAAAAATAATGAGTTCTGAAGAACTCTCTTTGAAGAGGAGCCCTGGAGGATGAAATTCTCAACAGGCAGCTTGGAATTATCCAACTTTGGAATAGTTGAGTCAGTAGATGCATTTAGGTCTACAAGAGAACAGTCCAGTTGGTCAACTGTAACAATCCTCCCTTCGTGAGGGAAACAAATAATTTGAAATAATGAGTATGCAATGGAATCCATATCATAAATCCAGTTTCTCCCCAACAGAATGTTGTAGTCCAAGCTTGCATCAACTATCTCAACCTCTATATTTACAGTTTTCCCCCCAACACAGATGGGAAAAGATGGGATAATACCATGCGGTCTGTGAGAATGACCATCAAATGCAGTTAGAAGAGTAGCAGATGGAACAGTTGCGGGAGATCCAATTCCCTTCCAGCATGCGAAAGACATCACACATGTGGAAGCGACCTCATCAACGACCATTCGAAAAATATTGAATTTCCAAAATGACGATTTGATATGAAAAGCCATATGATGGGGGAGTCTCTTTTTAAAATTAGAAATATCGAATGTAATCACAAGAGAGTTCTTTGGATCGACAACCCCAATAGCAATGAGCAGAGCACTGCGCTAAGCAGGAAAAGACTGGAGCACCTCAAGAGCCGACATGGCACAAGGACTTTGCGCCAGATCTTCCACAATAGAGTAGTTCTGGGCAGCCCTGGCATTTGGATTAATCGTCGTACGCTTAGTAGATGCTTTGGGCATCCGAGGTATAGGCTCAATAGAAGGCTTCGTGATGTGAAGCGGCTCAGTAGCATCGGGAGCACCCTTGGCTTTCGAAGACTCATCTTCGCCATAATCACGGGATCTCGTGGCGACATCCACATGAGCACTCATCATGTATATGTTTGATGGAGTTTCCCCTTCCTGGGTGCCCCCAGAGGAAGCCCCAGTATTTTGATTCGCGCCAACAACTAGTTGTTGCCCTTGGGGAAAAGGGTTTGTCAACACAGCCTGGGAACTGGAAGAACCCTGCTGAGCTAACAAGCGCTGCACATCCTGAATTTTAGGGCAAAGGTGAGTAAGATGGTCTCTAGCACATAACTTGCATGGAAACTTCACTTTATTTTTATCCTTTGGACCCTCACCAACATGCTCATTGGATTTATTTGCATTACCCTTCCCATTCTTTCCCTTTTTCTTATTATTGTTCCGTCCCTTCTTCTTCCCTTCGGATTGTTGATTTTCTTTAGGGTTAGAAGTCTGAACGGAATTTACCGACAAATATTGAGAAGGTGATGACTCAGCAGGCACAGCCTGACCAGAAGAAGCAGATTGTATAGACAACTGCTGCAATTGACTAAGCAGGTTAGCTGCACCACTATTGATCGACCCAATAAGTCCGTCACCATGAGGACCAGGTTTAGTCTTGGATATGTCTAATTTGGAGCGAGGAGCATTAGGAAAATATTTATGAAGGACACCAGACTGAGAATATATCAATTCAACCTATTTGGCCCTAAAAATAGCCTGCTCCTCAGAAAATACCCCTGAGAGGGATACATCCTTAGAAATATCTGCCTGCAGAGATTTCAAAAACCATTCCAAAAGAAATTCTCCTGGAATATAAGCTTTGATAAGCCTCTTCCTTCTCCACCATTCCTGAATACGATCAGAAATGTGGGTTGCGTCGTCCTGCTTAAAATTAGCTAGGATTTCGGTCACGACATCATAACGGACAAGCAACTGGAAATGATTTAGAAATATAGTAGCTAGATCTCCAAAAGTAGCAAAACTACCCCCAGTTAACTCAATATACCACTTGGCAGCATTTCCAGTCAAGGTGCGTTGAAACAACCTCAACCTAATCGAATCCTCGATTAGGGATTTAGATGAACACCATAAATGGAAAGTGGTGATATGATCAGTCGGGTCCTCTCCATTCTTGCCTTCAAACTTTGGAATGTCTGAAGGTAGTTTGGCAGGAACCGGAGGCCACCCCGGACTATATCGGATTGGATCATTCTTCAATTTCGAAAAATCTGGCAAGTTCAACGTTGCCAGAAAAGGTAAATGAGGAGGAGCCTGAGGATTCCATCCTTGGTGGGATGAATTCCCAACATTCTGAAAAGAATAACCTGGATTTGATGAGGCACCAGGTTGCCAAAAAGAACTCGTAGAAAATGTTGGGCCATAGGACCCAGCACTTGGAGAAGGACCCCCTCCCAACGTAGAGTTACCATAGACCAGACCAGTTCCCCCCCCCGAAGTAGTGAATAAAGAGGAAACCCCCTGATAGGGGTTCCAAGCATTAGAAAGAGGGGAAAAATTCTGCTAAGCACTCGATGAAGGGAAAGAAGCATTCCCTTGTTGACCAGCGAAAAACTGATTCCCTACCCCCACTGCTGTAAATACAGGGTTCCAACCTGTAAAGGTAGTCGAACTCTGACCTCCAGACCAAGGGTTAAAACTCTGAGTATGAGAAGTAAAAGGAAAAGACCCTAAGGAAGGATTTGAACTAGGAATATGCCCACTTCCGAAGGGGAACCCTTGAAAAGAAGCTGACCCACTAGCCATGGAGGACATGGGTGTAGACACAGTTGCAGCAGTAGAAAAGGAAAACGAAGGAATCCCACTAGTGGGCATTCCAAAACAAAAGGGACCATATTGAGAAGCTTGTGCTTGGGTGAAACCAAAGCCAAACACAACAGTACTAGAAGAAATCGAAGATATAGCAATTGTGCCTCCTCCTTCTACTGAAGCAGGAGTCTGAATGCCTGCAGCACTCACAGCTGAAGCCGCGTTCCTAGTCGTGGCCATCAAAAGGTATGAATAGGATGGATAAGGACTTTCTGGTCTTTCTGACTCAGGTCCGATGTACTCAACAAAAAACGGATAATCAGGAGGAAGAGGAGATGGAAGTGATTCAGAAAGCTGAAATACTTCCTCTACTTCTACTTCTTCTTCTCGCGGAAATAAGACTCTCGAGGTGAGCAAAGCGCTCCTCTCGGAACCAACACCGGAACCAACTACAAAACCTTCAAGCCCTTGTGGAGGATCTCTCTCCACTGCGTCAGATACCACTAGGTGATATTCACCTGCTATATTACTCCTACGCCTTCTTGAAGAAGGCTCAACACTTTCGGGAGATAACCCCTGAACTCTCCTCGATCGACGAGGCGCTTGATCAGCCACTTTAACAAATTAATTAGACTCAAAAAAGTATAAATATAAGCAAGCTAGGAGCAAAGAGCACTCACTACAAAAATCCCTAAGATGCAACCAAGCAAGCAGCCTTTAGGTATTTCCACTCTGGGTGATTAGGACCGGACACCAAAATACGAGAAAGCGAAAAATAGGACCTCCCGAAAGCAGTCTGGGATAATTACGGCCCAGGCCTACTACTGAAGGTAACAGAAACAGTTACGTCGACCTCCTAACAATAGCCTTTGCCGGTGCAAGTACCCAAGCTTCGCCGGGGCACCCTCCAGAAGTACTTCCAGAAGTGATACGATGTCTGCCTCAGGTACCACGGGTATTCCCCCCCGCAGTCACCTGTGTGATACCTAGGAATGGCAACTAAGGGCACCAATCTGTGTCAGCAGCCAGGCAGAACGGTCTTAAGGAAAGATCCAGTAAATCGAAGAGGGGGTATCTCTCTTCTCAACCTTCACTTCCCCTTGCGCTTGACTCTCTGGAGGAGAGCTTTCCCGGTCCACCTAACGGTGTTGGATTTCTCTCATTTAATAAACTTCTATGTTTTTAGTTTGAGCGGCCTTGGAGAGTTAACTCTCAACTCACCTAATCCAAGGCCCTACAACCTAGCTAGTTGATGTATGACACTTAATAAAAAACTTGCTAGTTGTTTTTACATTAATGCGCTTATTTTAGTTGGCTGTTATATTAAGTCAAGGGAATATGGAAATGAAACTCGTGATGTTTTATGACGCAGAAAATAAATTAATGAAAACCAAACTACATGCAGATGCAGTAATTTCCTTTCGATGAAAAGAAATTTCTACACGGGTTCTACGAGACTATTTTTTCTTTTCAGATATCAAACCTCACACTCGCAAAATTTATGAAAAAGACTACAAATTTTCAAGTGCACCTAATGCAAATTACTAAGAGCATGCCAATTCTAAGATGCAAAATCTAACAAAGCAAAGAGAAATTTCCAAGAATCCCCCAGTTCTATCACTTTTCCGGTTGTCCACAAAGCTAGTTCCCAAATCAGAAACTCTCAGTATAAAGACACCAAAATATGCTCGAAATAAGAGAAAGAAACCAATGAAAATTTCCTTCCCAAATCAAGTCAGAAACCGAAGGTAAGAAATCTCAACAAGGCTTCAAAAGATGGAAAGAAACCAAAACAAAAATGCAAAACAAAGGCAATGGAAAAACAAAATGTTTTTGAGCTTTTGAATTTTATAAAAAGAAGACTTCAAAGAGACCAAGAAAACTATCCAATTACCAAGCCAAACAATCTCCGAATTTCAAGAAAAACTCCAAAAATAATGCTCCAAATCTTATAGTGCCACTTAGTAGCAAGACTTATACGAGAAAAAGGAAGACAAGAAACTCAGTAACTTAGTCCAGAAGAATAGCACAATATTGCAGCAAATAAAACTTCAAAGAACCAACAATGACTCTTCAAAAATTGCAACAAGACCTAGTCAAATGAAATCAAGAAAACCAACCGAAAAGCAGGAAAAAATTAAAGTGCAAAGCAAGACACAAAGTTAGGAAAGAGCATATGAGTAGAAGCTCTCTATCCTAATTAAGCAGAACAGCCAAGAATCCCCAAAAAGAGATCTTGGTGCTTGAACCAGAAGTGCAAGCACTAAAAAAACAAGATTTTCCAAATGAGCCAGTCTTCAACCAAACAAGAGAGAAAGAGACTAACAACCACCTTCAACACAATCCAAAGACTAAAAGGACACTGCAGAGACAGGTCACTACAGGCAGACAAGACCAAAAAGTCAAGAAATCAAAAATTTCAAAATTTTCCCAGGCATACGCTACTTAACAGTTTTGCAACAAGCGTGCATACGTGACTGTGGCAAAGGAAAAACGCGTATATGCGACTTCCTTTCACCAAACCTACTTGTATACGCGTCTGTGTAGAGGAAAACTGGCGTATGGAAAGGTAAATAATGAAAAATAAAAATGATCAAGCCTGGCTAAAGAACCAGGTCTTTAGTCTGACTGAGAAAAAACTAACTGGACTGGAAATAATGATTAAAACTATTGGAAACCTTTAAAACAGCTGAAACCACCCAACAGGGGAATCACAAGAATGCGATCCCCAGCGAAGTCGCCAGTTCTGTTTCGGGAAAAAAATCCCTAGAGGTCGTTGGGTCAAAAACCTCCATAGATCAGGGCATGCTATTCAAGAAGGACTCACACAACCACACTTGTACGCTAAAAACTAGATATTATAGATTGTAGAACTCACCCGTAGATCCTACATTTGATGTAGATACCGCGGGGTCCAAACCCTCAGCAACCCTTCTTCCTCTTCAACCTGGAAATCAAGAAGAGACATGCACGAAAATCTAGTTGTACAGCATATATCTTCCCTAAATGTCAGTGTAATCCATGTGAAACATCATATAAACAATCATAAATGCTTAATTAACAATCTTTTCACATATGCAAGTAGATATTAACACGTGAATTCGGGAACAAGATGGTTCTTCTTCATTACGAACAACATGTACAATAATAGAAAGGTGGAGAGATCACCTGAATCCTTCCACGATCTTCGAACAGACCGTCGTCTGGATCCGTCCCGCCCTTGCCTCACTAGGATTCTTTCAAGACTTGCGCACACGAGATGACATATAAGTTGATGAACATCTCCAGGAAACAAGGGTTTCCTGTAAAAATCTGGGAAGTGCAGGAGGCACGGGAAATCAGACTTGAATTGGGCTCCAACAGAGTATAATGTCTATAATTTTCTCCCCCCCTTAGGCCATGCATATGAGGGGATTTTATACTCCCTGAAAGTAGTTTCAATTTGTTGGAAACAGATGGCCATGGGCTGGGGTGGTTGAATTACGGGAATAACCATCAAACCAACCTCGAAAATAGGGATTTTTATATATATTTTTAATGGTTTTAATGGCATACGCGGAAAAGTATCTCTGGACTCGCGTATACACGTGGAAAAGTCTGGGTATATCTGCGTATGGAATTTTAAACACTGTTTTTTATGAAATTTTATTCAAGTCTGTGGGAATGGGTGCCCAAGGCCAAAAAGATAATCATGAATCACACGAGGGTGAAAAATGATGCTATAATAGTAGCAAAGCCCTTTTGCTCTTTTTTCTTCCAATTGTTCTGGTGTCAACCTTGTAGGTTGTGGAAGTCTAGGAGTAGCAGCACTTCCATCTTTATATATGTGAGTGGTAGGCTTCCTTGTTGCCATAATTTTACATTCAATTTTTCTTGCCAACCTGAATGCCTTTTCCAATGA
>JAXQQM020076391.1:0-13375 GCA_034641835.2 Pinus albicaulis
TGGATACGTGGGTTTACTGAAACACAGTCGCGTATATACGCGAGTTCATGCACAGAAAACTGCGTATGTCTGATTGCTGACAATTTTCCTTTTGGAGTCAGCCCTCTTCAGCACAGCTGCAATGCTATTTGGTATCTCTGATACTTTTTAGTATCTCTGGTGGTGTTCCAGTTCTCATAATTCTATTTCTAATGTTTTGATAAAGATGCCTTAATGATTTGTTGGTAAAAGTGTTCAGGATGCACAAAATAAGGGGGAGCCTTAGTCATATAGAAAGGTTGCTTGGATGCACATATTCAGGGGGAGCATTAGCGTTGCTGAGTATAATGCATTGTTGGAATTATGATGGTTCTGACATATGTTCTCTTTCTTGAGGACTTTCTGGTGTTGGTCTTAAAGTTATATTTATAGTTTGATGAAAAGGTCATGTAGAGATCCATGATGTAAAATTGTAATATTCAGTCATGTAAGGACTTGTCAAATTTGTAAACCCACTTGGTTGGGTAGCTGAGTCAAATATTGTAAACCCACTTGATTGGGTAGCTGAGTCAAATTTGTAATCCCACTTGGTTGGATCTTTGATGTAAGTATGAGTCATTGTTGATAGGAAATTCATAGAGTCATATACTTCATTTAAGAAAAATATGTTTGAAGATTAAACTGTGAACAGAGGCAATTAACAGTATATATCGGATCTAAGACGCTTCTTCACTGGCAGAAGGAGAGGAAGTATGTGCAGTTTTGGTCAGCACTTTGCCTTGGTCTCCAAAGGGGGAGAGTGACATGGTGTTTGAATGCAGATAATGGTGTCAAAGAATTGGGAGAGTGACATGGTGTCAATGTACTTATCTGTTGTGGTAACCAAACACCATCATGGTTGCCATCAAGTCCAAAGGGGGAGATTGTTGGAAATATGATGCAGAGTCTTGTCCTTGATGGCAACCCAGTGAATGAAGATGAAGACATGTGACTGTTGACATGTGTTGTCCTTGATGGCAATCCACCTGATGAAGTTATGCTTGACTTGATGGACTTGGTAAATGATGTAAATCTGATGTGATATGATGTTTGTTAACAATATGATGCGAGTACCCACTTGATGAGTGTTGTCCTTGAATGGCAACCCACCTGATGAAGTTGTGCTTGATAGAATATGTCTTGATGAACCTGTTTAAAGATGTAAATCTGATGTATCTACAGGGAGTACAGAAGGTAATGAAGAAAGGAATTCAATATGTGTTAGATCCATGATGAAAAGAGTATGTTTCAAGGAATACGCGGATTTGTCTAGGAGAAGTCGCGTATGCACGCGGTTAAGTGCGTGCCAAGTCGCGTATGGGTAAAAGCGCTCAAAAAGTGAAAAACCAGGGGTAACCACCATGGTATTGACCGATTGTATTGGGTAATGATTCGTCTAAATGACCCCGTCCAGGAATACCATCGGTTGTAATGTGGTTTTGGCTCATGGTATTGAAAAAGGGTAAACCTATATAAAGAGAAGAAATTCATTGTGCAAATCATGAGTGTGGGTGCAAGATGTCTGAGCTTGAATGAATACTTCTCTCTGGTAGATCTGAATGGAAAGGGTTACGGTTGAATGATAGTCTGAATGTATGATGCACCAATGATGAAGAAGGGGATCTAGATCTGAAATGTACTTGTATTTGCTAGATATGTTTATGGAATGATTAGATCTGTGATGAGGCGAACATCTGTCTGAGGTAAAGGGTAAAATCTGAAGTGATGTATCTGTTGTGAAGAATTGCAATGACTTAAAAGTCTGAAGAACCATACGCCAGTTCGCCGAAGAGGAAGCGCGTATATACGCGACTTCGCTGAAGAGAAAGCGCGTATGCACAATGAAATTAGATCTGTAATATGTACAGAAGTATACGCTGGTTTATGTGAACGGAAGCGCGTATATACGCGACATCAGTGAAAGGAAAGCGTGTATGCAAACTAGGGTTTGCTGAAGTCTGTGGTAAGAAATGTCTGATCTGTTCTGCTGGTTTACTGATATCTGTCAGTGAGTTATATGTATCTGTTTCATGGTTGACTGTGCTTAAAAGTATGGAAAGGGTCCAGTCTAAAAATATGATGAAATGTGGCCTGCAAGTGGTGTCCTAAAGGAAGCTTTGGATCCAGTGTGAAAATTGATGAAACGTGGTCCATAGAGGTGCTGAGGGTTGTAGCCTTCAGTCAGGGGGTTGTAGCTCCCTTCCAGGTGAGGCTGGTAAACGAGATCAGGGAGTCGTAGCTCCCTTCCAGGAGAGGCTGGTAAACGAGTCAGGGGGTTGGAGCTCCCTTCCAGGAGAGGCTGGTAAACGAGCGCAGGTGGGTGCCTGCTGACCGTCCTGGCTGCAGAGTCTTGCTGTCTTATGTTGTAGTCATGCCTCCTGTTGGCTGTGAGGGTCTGGGGCCTTTGCGAAAAGGTGAGTTTTCTCCCATTCTAAAACCTAAAAATCCTGGTGTTCACGTGTGATGCTTTGTGTGATGGTTTATTCTGTTGTTACTGCACATGTTTACTGATAACTTAACATCAGATGAATGAATATTGCAAAGAACTAAGTTAATAAATATCTGCATATTTAGATCTCTGCTAATACCCGAGTTGTATGAAGGATAACTACGTGTATACGCGAGTTTACTAAAGGAAAGTAGCGTATGGGTTTTAGAGCATGAAAAAGTAAAAACTTTTAGTTTTCCCTAAATACTGATTCACCCCCCCCCCCTCTCAGTATTTTTCCCAATAGTCCAAACACGGAAGACATCGATGGTTCAAGATTTAATATGGTAGCTGCTCTTTGTGGTCCTGTATTCCTATTCTCTCTGTATGACGTGGACTGTTCCTTTTCTTCCCTTGAGATCAGATCTCCAAAGAATGTCTTTCTTCCCAAATCTGCACTCTTCTTTTCCTTCTTCTGACCCATCCTTCCTGTAGTGAGTAGAGTAGGGGCATTTTTGTAGATGTTTATATCATCCTACTGGCACACATGGGCCCTATGTGTATCAATTCATCCTATAAGTGCTTCAGTTTCTATAGCAGTGAGCCCGCTTAAGTTCGTGAGAGCAATGTGCAGGTTCTTACCTCTCGTCTTACTGCCCAGTGATTATGTAGCTAAAGAGACCCTAAAGGAACACCAAAAAATTCAAACCTCTAAGTGTCTCATCAAGACATTGGTGAGCTCACTCAAGTTCGTTAGAGTGACACGTAGGTTCTTACCTCTCATCTTACCGCCCGGAAATTGTGTCGCTAGAGACACACTAAAGAAAAAAATGCCCAAAAATTCACACTCCTAAATGTCCCAACAAGACATTGGTGAGTGCACTCAAGTTCATTAGAGTGGTGAGCACGTTCTCACCTCTCGTCTAACTGCCCGGCAATTGTGTCTCTAGAAACACTCTAAAAAAACACACAAAAATTTCACCTCTAAGAGCCCTAGTGTAGCATTGGTGAGCCCACTCAAGTTCGTTAGAGCGCTGCACAGGTTCTTACCTCTAGTCTTATTGCCCGACAATTGCAGACTGGGTACACTCTATCTTCTAAGAAACAACCCTAATTGATTGGATCGTCACTGCCATCCCCAACAACGATGCCAAAATGTTGGGTTCTATGAATAACTATTAAATGACTAAAAGAGTACACAAAAATTATCAATCCATGGATGTATTTTATTTCAATGACATCCGCATTGTCTGTGTCGATACACCCAATCAAAATCAAACCCAATAAAGGAGATCATTGCTGAAGTAAAACCTGGAAGTAAATCACTCATGCAGAAATAAAATGATCTACAAGATTGTAATCACACTTCAATTAATCTGTTCTAGTGCGCCACACAATAATTATCCAGCTGGTATCTTTAATCTCATATGTGTAACAACATACAAAATATTGAAATTGAAGCAAATATATTCATAATTGAACAACAACAATAGCACCTCTACTAATACATAAACAAAATATAAAAAAATATACACAACTACCTTAATTTCTACAATCCATACTAAAGAGGAGGGTCCTTCCTCCCTTGCAAGGCACAGGTAGAAAAAGAACTTAAAGGAAACTAAATTGAATAACGCATGTAACAAAAAATAACAAGATAATCTATATTAATATGAGAAAAATTACAGAGCCAAAGTAATTGTATTCTCCACTAAATTTTCGACCTCAAGGGTCGAGAACTATATAGTGGTTACATCTAAGAAAAACAAGGGATAGATCAGTCATGAGAATCTTATGATTATCATGCTGACTAAAATAGAATACATATGGTTATAACCACTTCTTAATAAAATTCTGACTGGAAAATTGTAGATTACAATAAAAACCGCCTAGATGTTGTTATACAAAAATACTATACTTAATAACTTCTACAACTATCACGATATACCACAACTATAGTGTAACATCTAGAGGATAGGTCAGCAATAGGAGTTGAAAATATCCAGTCAGTGGTATAGCTATAACAATAATTCACCAGTGGGTCTGTAACAACATCGTGGTGTAAAAAGCTCACTGTAACAACAAACCCTTAACTTCTCCTGTATGCCTCATGCTCGAGATCTTTGTGGTACAAATGACATCTGGAAAGACAACACAAAGACCATATATCTTCTCCTAACATTCATCCTCAATTAGTCATAAAAAAGGAATGATATATCATAATAATTGATGAAATGGCAAAGTAATGAAATAACATGAAACAACACAAGTTAAGAAATAAAGGTAGGAAATAGAGGCAAATATAGTCCCACTAGTGATCCAAATGGAAAATGGCATCAACCCATGGTATTCATTTACCCATGTTATCCATCCACCCATGGAATTTACCCATGGTATTGTAAATGGCAGCGACCCATGGTATTTATCCACCCATGATATTTACTCGCCCATGGTATTGAAAGTGACCCATGGTATGCCATGGTATTTATCCACACATGGGATTTACCCATGGTATTGTAAGTGGTATCTACCCATGGTATTGGCCTATGGTATCCACCTATGGTATTATACCTCAAAAAAGGCTATAAATAACAAGCCTCACTTTGTAAAAGGACAGATTGTCCACCATAATGTAGCTTCTACAGTTATTCTTTGTTTTAATAAAACAAGTTTCTTTGTGGTTTTATTTGCTTTGTGTTCTCTATTCTTTTTCTAGCATTCTAATTTTGCAGATCTTTTCAGATCCATTTCAAATTTTTAGATCTTGGGGGTCTCCCCCCAAGATCTGGATCAGTGGTATCAAATTCAGGTTACGCCTCCATGGGAATGAGGGTTTGAAACATATTTCAGTTTCAATGTTTTGCAGCAATATTCAGCAAAATCCATGATTTTTTTTTTGGTGGCAAGTTTTCAGATAAGATCTGAAACTTATGGTGAAAAATTTACAAAAACAAATACCAGATCTGGATTCCTTGCGAAAAAATACTCAAATTCAAAAAAAAATTGGCCAAATTGGAGTTCGGATGAGGGAGATATCGCTGATTCAAAATCAGCAATGTTGAAGCAATTTTTTTGACGACAATTCATGGACGGCGGCTTTCCTGTCATTTTTCGCAATTTTCAGTGCAAAATTTCAGAAGAATGGATATATATCTGAGCTCCTCTTGAAAATTCACCCAATTTCAAAAAACAATTCGATCAAATCGGAGTCTGGATGTGGGAGTTATCGTTGATTTAAAATCAACTCTTTTTTTAGAAATTTTGTGACGGCGAGATAGTTCTAGCGCGAATCTGAGAGTCTAGTGTCTCCAGATAGTGGTTTCAAACACACAATAAGATGCAGAATGATCATTCAATTTCCAAAAATATGTTATAATAAATATTCTGAGTTATATTTACCGAGTTATGCTCATTTTAAATCTGGATAAGCATTCAGAGCGGGTTCCCTTTGGAGACATGCCCTCCCACCTCGCTTTAGTAGGCACCTGCTTCACATTCATCAGTTTCAGCATAGCAGTGTTCAGCTTGGGTTATTTGGAGACGTGACCTCCCACCCCAAGCTATGTAGGCACCTGCTATTTCATCAACAATCAGCATCACGGTTATGGGTCAACCGCACAAAATCATTTTCATCGAAGTCCATTTGCTAGGCCGCACACTGTTAGTAACATAGTTGGTCACAAGCATTACAAGGTATCTCTATCCTCGGATCTTTGTTCATCTTAGTTATGGGTTAAATACACAAAACCCTTCTCTTCAGTGGCTCTTCATATTCAACAAAGGCTTCTCAGGAGGGAACTTCACGCAATGGGGACCATTGCTTCTTAAGGAGGGAGGAATGAACTGAATGGAAAATGGCATCAACCCATGGTATTCATCTACCCATGTTATCCATCCACCCATGGTATTTTAAATGGTATCGACTCATGGTATTCATCCACCCATGATATTTACTCACCCATGGTATTGTAAGTGACCCATGGTATGTATCCACCCATGGTATTTATCCAAACATGGGATTTACCCATGGTATTGTAAGTGGTATCTACCCATGGTATTGGCCCATGGTATCCACCTATGGTATTCTATCTCAAAAAAAGGCTATAAATAGCAAGCCTCACTTTGTAAAAGGATAGATTTTCCACCACAATGTAGCTTCTACAGTTATTCTTTGTTTTAATAAAACAAGTTTCTTTGTCATTTTATTTGCTTTGTGTTCTCTATTTTTTTATGGAATTCTAATTTTGCAGATCTTGTCAGTTCCATTTCAAATTTTTAGATCTTGGGGGCCTCCCCCCAAGATCTGGATCAACTAGTTATAGTCATGAGGAAAAATAGGGGAAACAAATGTAGGAAAATTTTTCAAAACTGGCACCCAACAGGTTCGTTATCTCACTATTCATTGTCAATAACAATTGATAAAGTATGATAGGCTCGACCCATTATTTGGTTAAATGTTAGATTTTTTTTTTGTGTTTATTCTCCCACAGTGATTTCATTGCTTGTTCCTGGCCCTTTTCTCCATAGGGAATTTTCAAGGATACACAGACAGGTTCTTCATCTTAGCATCCACAAGTTTTCTCCTGAAGCCGCTTCAAGGTAATGCTTCAACAAATTAATCTCTTTTTCATTTATAGTTTGATATTGCGAAGTTATTTCAGACTTACCCACCTTGTCTTTCTCGTTTTTTCAGAGTTTCAACCTCGGCTCTCTACTTTGTAGCAAGGTGAGTCCTTCTCAAAAAGGGGTTTCGTGTTTGCAATTTTTGTAGCGTTACTGTTTAATTACTTCTTCCTCTGATTTCTATTTAACAACCCTAACCTGGTTCTTGTTCTCTGTATTCACAGGTACTTTGCACAAATCTTACACCTTTAACCTTGTATGTCACTCCCTTCCACCATTACAACTTCGGTTAATGATTTTTGTAATCTCCTCTGTGTATAGGTATATGAAATTAGCATTAAGGAGTTTTTTAAATTCCTCTTTCACTATCTCCTTAAGTGTGGGGTTCATTCAGCATTGCGATTGTCTAACTGGTCTGCAGTCCTCTTTAAGATAAATGAGGTGAGTACATAGGCCAAGATGGATTACTTTCATATCCGTATATTCCCATGAAAATACATTTTTTTATTTCTGTAACAGATGTGTCAACAATCTGTTTTGTTCAGCCTTCAGGTTAGGATTGATGTTTAAACATTTCCCAGGTTCGATTTCAGCGGGACTATTGATAGTATGTGGAGTGGTTTTCAAATGTTAAAAAATTGCATCATATACCTCATATTCTTCCCCCAGATCTCTAATGGAGGCAACAGAGAGTGAATTACTAATAAAACCATTAATGATATCATCCTTTGTTTCATCCTTAAAGTATTTTTCTTTTCCAAGTGTGAGAAGAGGGAGGGAAAGATCAAATTCAAGTTCAAATTCAGCCCACTAGGGACTACTCAAATCCATATGAGGTTTTAATGGGAGATAAAGATTCAGGTTCTGAGTGGCATGCCCATCTGAGATCACCATAGATACAGACCTACATCTGATATATGCGTCTGCAGTGGCCGGCCATGGTCTTCCCAAGATTAAAGGATGACCCCCCAGGTTGGATTTGGTTTGTAAAATGAGAAAATTAGTCAGATAATTCTAAGAAGCCACAGTGATAATCAAATATTCTATCATTCCCTTGGGCTTGGCATGGGACCTGTCTGCTAATTCAAGCACTATGGGTGTCGGTCTAAGTCCATGAAGTCCTAGGGAGATGAAGAGGTCTTCAATCATGACATTAATGGTTTCCCCTAGATCAATCAAATTATTGGTTATAGCTTGATTATCAATATGGACAGTCACTGTAGGGTTCCTTGGGTCATTATATTTAGTCAACAAAGGCTGATCAATTGTGAGATCAGACAATTTCCCCATGACATGAATAGTAGCAAGGTCTTTAGGTTTTCTTCCATGATTTTTGACACATAGATGCCTCACTGTTTTAGCATAGATAGGTACTTCCTTAATATCTTGTAACAATAGAATTCACACATACAAATTTTGCAGTTCCTTGAGGAATTCAGATTCAGGTTGTGAGACTAGCCTAGTTTCAGTTAGTTATTTAGGGTATGGATGATTTTGAATGCTAACAGCTTAGTCAACTATCAAAGATGCACCAGCCTTGCTTGGATTAGCTATTATAGAAAAAATAGATCCTCCCGAGCGGGCTGCTACATATGTAACAGTGGGTGTTGTATCAGTTGTTACATTTGTAACAGCTACCTCAGAATCGCCCATATCCTTTCTAGGTGACTCACATTCTTCGGTGATAATGGGAGTATGCTCAGGTCTGTTTACTTTCCCTGATCGAAGCTCAACATCATTAAGTCCAATAGGAGTAATAAGATAAGTCTGGAGGGTAACCAAAGCATCCATTCTCTGGGCTTCCTTATTATTTGGATTGAGGTTAGGTTGCACAGGTAATTGGGGCCGGACAGAAGGTGTATGATTTTGAATAGAAGGAAGTTGTAATTTTTGTTGTTGTATTGGTAGTGCAGGGGGTACTGGACCTTGGCCATTACTTCTCCAGTTTTGACCCCAAGGATTGGGTTATGATGGAGGATATTGCATTGGTGGAGGAGACGACCACTAGTTCCATGGTGAAGGAAATTGTGTTGAGGAAGGAGTAGGATACTGCGATGGATATTGCTGACTATTATAAACATTATTCCAAGGATAAAAGGAGGAAAAATCTGAAGGCATACCTATAGGTCGTGGCTGCCATGGTCTCTTTGATCCAATGAAATAAGGAGACTAGACATCCTCCCTTGATTCTTGAAGTACTGCCTTCAATTGTTGAAGATTGCAACAAGAAACAGTGAAGGAGGTATCCCGAAACATCATCCTTGATCTTAGTTGGAAAATAATCACCTAAACTAGGTGGGGCCCACACAGGATATTTTTAGGTGTATGTCTATTTTTAGACATGGTGAGCATATTCTATATGTAGCAAGAGGCTATTTGTAGATGTTTGGTCAAATGTGAAAAATAGATGAAATTATATTTTTAGAATTGATCAGGAGATCAAGTCTCTTGAAGAGAAATGCTCAAAAATGAAGTTGCTCATAATTGCTTCGAAACAGATCGACTGGAAAGAGCTCGGCGATACGATCCCAACACCGCGAACGACACTGAAATCTGTTACCGTATGGAGGAGATATTGCATTTTGAAATCGCCCAATGACTTCTAATGCTGAATGGGTTCATGATTTTAATGTGGAGAAAATATTTTTAATATATGAAAAATTAATTAATGTTTTCTATATATTAAAAATTTTAATATTTTATTTGATTTAAAAAAAAAATCATATATTATATTAATTTTTTTTATACATATTAAATATTAATTAAAATATATATATATATATATATATATATATATATATATATATATATATATATATATATATATATATATATATTAATTATATTAATTCAAAAACTATATTCATTAACCCACAAGTATAAAGTTACAAAGTCAATGGCAACGTAATGTTATGAAATTTTATGAAACGGGTTTAAAACCCACAAACCCAAAGTTCTGGGTTAAATCTTAAATAGCATGTGGGTAAAACGTGGCTGTTTTACGTGGCTATGGTACGTGGGTTAACGTGCTGCATTGTGGTGGAGCAGATTTCAACACGCGGAGTTAAAACAGTTATGTAACAGTTGACATGTGAACGTAAGTCACGGCAGGGGTTGGGTTATTACGGTTTTCAAAACCGTTAGTTAACAATTAAATGGTGCAGGATTGATGCATGTGAACGCACATTTTTCTAACCATCACATTTAATGTTATCTCTAACCGTCTGCCAATTTTAGCGCCATCCCACCAATTAAGGCGGATTCCACCAACTTAACTGCAGTTAACTCCAGTTATCCACAGTTAGCGGAGCTTTTGAAGGGCCAACTTCAGTTAGCCATAACTTTAGCTAGGAAAGTCCTTTTTGGACGAAATTGTTTTTGATTTTGGGTGTAGACATCATTTTGGAGCTATTGGAAGTGTTTGCAGAGCCATCAGGGTGCTCTAACAGAGAATTTACCAACGTTTTTGGTCGTGGAGCCACTAGGGCCTAAGGGAAGAAGAGTTGTTTTGGACTACCATCATCCAATGGAGGTGATTGTTTAGTCATCTTATACATATTTGAGCCTTCTGAATCTATTTTTGCAGTGTATTTTTCCTTCTGAGGCTTCTATATAGTTGTATTCACATTTTGACCATTTAATCAAAGGAGAAAAAGCCTAATTAGAGGCTTTTGGACCCAGCGGAGGTAGCCCAAGAGAGGGGTGAACCACTTAAACAATTATTTGCTGTCATACTGTATAATTTTGCTGCATATTTTCAGATTCTGCTCCTTTAAACAGTAAATTTTTATAAGCTATCTTTTCCCAAGCAGGTTTAAACAATGAACAAAACTTATTAGTTCAGCTTCAAAACACTACACTTCATTGTCAGAATATGTATATTTTCCTATTCACACATTAAAGTTGGATCAATGAATACTTTGCAGTTAAAACAAATACTTTCATTGATCAAATCTTTGTGATTACTTTTTATTTCTTTAGGCAGAGTCTGTAGAAGGGCCAGATAGCCTCCAGATTCATCCTTTCTAGTAAAGGTGAAAGATCCGATGAATGCCCCTATAGTCAATATCTGTATGAGAAATACTTTGTTCTCACAATTTCAGATCAAGAATATTGGGCAAAGTCTATTTATAGAGCACTGATCTAAAAATAGATGCATGTCGATTATTATTAGCTCTTAATAATAATCAGACTCTAAACAAAAACTTATTCTCTTGGAGCACTTTATTCAGTGAACAGATTTGGAAAATCAGTGGGCTGAAGGAATTACACAATTCCTAAGGGTTTACTGGAGTTCATGCATGGAGGACTCAGTTAGAACTGAAGTGGAAAAGTTATGACAAACTTGGAAGAGTAGCTCATGGAGTTGTATTCAGTTTAACTCAGTTAGACTTAGTTGAGCTAGTTGTATCTAGTCTAACTAAATGATACACTAGTGAGAGTGGAGTGAATTAATTAGTTAATTAATTCAAAAATAATAACTCATTAATCAACTGAACAATACAACAGTTAACTACAATGCATGTCAGATCTAGTGGAGACCCAGTGCAGAGATAGGTGAAAGGGTGAGATAGACTATCTGTTGTGACCATAGTGATGCATGGATTGCATCTATATATACGTTGGAGTTGCCAATGATAATCACACAGTCAAAGAGAGTGGGATTACATTGAATTGGTCTTTGTAATCATCTTGGATTACACAGTGGAGGCAGGCTAATAGGAGGCAAAGATCGGTGCATGGATTTGCAAGATTGGGCCTGATTAGTGTATGACGACTGTATTGTACTGAGGGCTTGTGATAAGCTTTGTATGGTTGTATGAGATTTTTATATTATCTCCATGTTACATAATATATAGTTGGGGTTTTTAGCTTCAGGCTTTCTTGATTAAAAATTGTGTTATGTGCGATTGAATATTTTTGTTTATGCTTCACATATGTGTGCAATTAATTTTTCCACAAAAGATTAACAAGTGGAATAGATTCAGTATCTTGCATAAATTTAAATAGTGTGAGATCAGGTGGATATTTGACATATTCATGCTTAGTGCATATAATTTCTACATGGTATCGGAGTTGTGTTATAGATTTTCTACATGGAATGAGAGCAGGAATTTTTGGGCGCGCGAGTTTGCAGAGAACATCTGAAATTTTTGGTGAAATATTTTCAAAACAAAATAGCATATTTTGATTCCTTGTGAAAAAACACCCAAATTGGAAAAACAAATCAGTCGAATCGGAGCTCGGATGAGGGAGATATCATCGATTTAAAATCAACTCTTTTGTTAAATTTTTTTACGATGGCGGGACAATTACAATGTGCGTGAGTTGGAAAAGGAAAGGTGCTCCTTAGACTCAAATCCATGGATCAAGATAAGAAGGTTGGGATTCGTGTGAATAATCTCTATATACTTGATGTAGATGGGATTTCTACGGAGCTTCCTATTGTTGGGAAGCGCAAGAAAGACATGCAATTGAAGCTTGAGAGGGAGCAAGATTTGCATGCAGGTAAGAGTGAACCTCGGGATATGGAGCAGCCACAAGATGAGGATCATGGACTGGGAGCAACCACTCATGTAAAGAAATTTCATACCAGATGGGCAGAGGGAGTGCATGCAGCTATACCACCAAGTGAGAGGTGGGGCGACATGCATGAGTAATCCCAAGAGGAGATTTCTGGGCAGGATTCATTGAGATGGTGTGGATCTCATGAATTGAACCTGGATACGAGGTGCCCACAGAGTAGCAGTAGCATGATCATTTGGATTGATGCAGGCAAATCAAAGTGATAGTGTTGGATACTGGAGCGCGGTTCAGAGTTGACAGCAAGTGCAGAGTTCAACAACGCAGTGGTTCCTGAAGACATGTGCGGTAATTAAGAAGAAGCTGAAGACTTTTATGATAGATGCATTATAATGATTGAGTTGTTTGGAGCCTTTTAGTTTCATAAGTGTTGCAACAAGAGTTGCAGAGCAGTTACATGGAGTTGCAGGGCGCTTGCAAAGGTTGCAGGGCAAATGCATGGAGTTGCATGTTGCATGCAAAGACAGTCCTTTCTTGTTGAGAGGGAGTGTTGAAGATTGAAACAAGAAACAGTGAAGGAGGCATCCTGAAACATCATCCTTGATCGTAGTTGGAAAATAATCACCTAAACTAGGTGGGGCCCACACAGGCTATTTTCAGGTGTATGTCTATTTTTAGACATGGTGAGCATATTATATATGTAGCAGAAGGCTATTTGTAGATGGTTGGTCAAATGTGAAAAATATACGAAATTCTATTTTTAGAATATTGGGTAAAGTCTAT